>VDFB02342208.1:0-76875 GCA_007258455.2 Sequoia sempervirens
AGGACTCACTATCTATAAAATAGGAGGGCTCATTGCCCAAGGAAGATCACTTCTTTGAGAATTACAAAATGTATACAAAAGGATGGCTCACTGCTAGAATTTGATTTTTTACAATGCATCTGATATACATTGAAGATACAATTCTAGTTAGGCTCAAAAAACTAACATTACACACTTCATTCCTCACTGTCACAAGATCACCACCATCACATTTCGTACTACACTACACACTTCATCATACCATCAATGAATTGACATTCTATATATATTTATATATTCTTCAAACAATCATATCATCAATTAGGTCGGCCTAATTAGATGAAATGAGTGACCTCATAACTTTTCAACTCAAAACTCCATCATACATACCTTGAAGAAGTAAATGAAGTGTGTTCTTCACCAAGCTAGGTCAGAATGACCTATAGATACTCCTATTATTTTTCTTGCTACACAATTTATTCCTTCAAGACCACAAACCCTTAGGTCATCACCGCACAACAAAAATGGTGAAGCATCAACTGAATGAACCAACTGTTCATCCCAAAACTTGACATACAGACCACCAAACCACTTGACACTTGGATTGCACACACATATATCACCTTCAATTACTTCATAAAATCCAAACAACATAATGATCATCCACAGTGGGATGTGGAGAATTCCAACATGAACTCTACAACTGTAACTATGTCTCTACTTAGTTTGATACTCTATCATCAATATCTTCTTCTACGAAAGACATAAAATCCTGAGACTTTAGATATTGACTCCTTCAATACATACCATTATCACCTCAAAATCACATGATAGGATATTATAGTGCAGAGCAATGCAGACAAAAAAAATGTTCCTCTGCTACACCACTATCTTAGTCTAGGACAACCAATTTCCTAAAACACTTGTTCTTCTCCATGCTATATACATGTTGATATACCATCACTTCTACAATAGGAACTGACATCAATGACAACACCATACATCATCATGATCATGTTTCCAACAATCTCCCCCTTTTTCATTGATGGCAACACACTACTCTACTTCACTCACCCTTTGAAATCAAGGGAAAATGGTAGTATCTCTACATTTCATCCCCTTACTAATCTATCTACATGAGAATAGATCCCCCTATCTATGCTATCCATCACCAAAAATACAAAACCATACTACAACACCATCTACTAACTCTGCATATGTTCATTGATATCAAAATTTGTCTATACAATTCAAAGATAAATATACACCTTAATTGGATGAGGGTAATATACCTTGATATGATGCATTTAATTTTACAAGGTGTGCCTCCCAATCCTTCTTGTCCACCTCCCAGTCCTTCTTGGAAAAAGCAAGCATGTAGCTTTGGCATTCAAACTAAACATAGAGGTCTTCTCCTTCTGAAGAGCTAGGCATTGTTGTCTTTTGCACAACTTTTTTTGCATTGGCCAAAACTCTAGTTAAAGATGCAAGCCTTACACTTACCATATCTCAAAGTTGAATATACTACATTATGATTTTCTCTTTTTTTCTTGCAGTAAAAGAATTGACCATGTAGATTTTCAATGACCACTCTAGTTGCTCCATCCCCATCATTCACTAGATCATACACACTAGAGACCTGAGAAATTTGAGACTCAATTGAGTCCATCTAATCCTTTATGCTTTTTGTAGACACTAGCCACTTCAAACAAAATTGAAACAATATTTTGGCTTCCTCCAAACACTTTTGAACATCCTTCAAGTTGCCTTTCAACTTGGTATGTGTAGTAGCACACTTATCTAAGGAATCAACTAGCCTCTTATCATTCAACTTCTTTGCTACTTCCCTTTCAATCTTCCCTTCTAGACCAGCAGAGTACTCCTTAAAATAATATAGCAGTAGCTTCATTTTTTTACACCTGATAAAGAAGTATCAATGGATACTCTGGGAAGTCCTTCTTGCAACACCTCGACAACTTCATCAACTAACTTTGTGCTCTTCAGGTGAGTTTGAAGTATCTCCTTTCTTGCGGATGAATAAAGAACATCACTAAGATGCAACTTATGGAGAGGAAATATTCTATCCATATCCACTTAACCTTGTTGCATAGGAATTTGTAGCAGTTGTGCAAACACCACTGGTTGGAACAACAACTGCATATCCATAAGATCTTTGAATGAATCTCTAGAGGGTCCAAAGGATTCACAACCTATTTTTGTGATTTCTCCTGGTTGTGTATCATTCTTCTCCTTCTCTCCACTACTAGAACTCTTATGCAATATTCTCAACTTTTGTAGGAGGCATAGTTTATTCCTTTTGAGCTTCAATCTTCTTTGGGACTCCTTGCTCATCTTCTTTGCTCTGCACAATAGTTATCTCCGCATCTGAAGGGGTGACATATGTCAACATATCTTCTTGCTCACGTTTCTCATTGCTTTCCAAGAGGGATGTGTATTTTTGTAATTGATCTTCATCACCCGAAGAGCCTCCCAATTCTTTAAGAATATTCTCAACTATTTGTAATGTTTCTCTCCTTATCTTTTCTATGTCATCCTTTTATTTTCCCATAAGATCATCATTGTAGCATATTTGACCATTAGATCATCAATGTCATCCACTATTAGGGAACGCTTATTAGGGAACGCTTGTCAAACTTGGCTTTGGTAAGCTTCATCATCACTTCATTCTTTAGTACCTTCAATGTTGGGATAGGTCCTGTGGAACTCAAACTAGTAAAAACCCTAATTTCCTCTTTGGTTATCATATGCAGCATGTCCAACCATATGAATTTATCCTGTATTCTGCTCAGAACATACTTCACTCACTCATCTTCATAGCATAAATTAGGAAATTCTATCCACATATCCAATTTTTTCTCTGTCAAGCTAGCATACTCTAGATTCAACTCAAAATCATATCCAATTAGCACATTTTCCCTAAACTCTGCCAATTTCAAGCGACATATTCATCCATCTTCGAATGAATGTAAATTCATACATCTTCTGTGTGCAACAAATTTGAAGGAACCCTAGAAAACGCCCCTTCTTTATCCATTGCCATTGATTTTTATGGATACTTCTTAAAATTAGGCCCCAACCTCTCAAGCACATCAATAACCTAGGTAAACATTATGAACTTCTCTGAACTAGGGTTTGCTAGAAATTGTAAATACCTCATGGAATTTTGTCAATAGGGTTTCATTTAGCACTTCAGATCCTATTTTTTCTTCTCTCCTCTTCAAATTCTCGAACACAAATGCATTTTAGAATGTGCAAAATAAAATATGAACACTTTATCTGTGACCTAAAGTGTGCATTAAATATAGTAACAAAAAGTTAGGTCAAATACTATCAAGCCTTCACTGTATCATCACAGTCACTCCTAAACATTCCGCAAATCTCAGCATCAAGATATTTCTCACTAGATATTTCACTAATGGATCAAGAAAACTAACCTATACATGCACCAGTATGCTGAAGACATCAACAAATCATCATTGGTGGGGTTTTAGAAATTTTTCTATTAAAACTCCCCATAAGCCAATTCTTTCTATTTAGTTTTCAAAGGAAACATCTACACCAAAATTTGGCACAGATTCATTCTTCACATCATTCTCTTCTTTTTTCTTCCAAATCTTGTTCATCTCCTTCTTTACCTCAATTGATTCAATTTTATTCTGTGTAACAAAGAATTTCCCATTCTTTCCTCTATAAAACTTAGATATATGTCTTGGTTTATTACATTTATGGTATATGACACCTTGTTGCAGAATAAACTTACTTCTTTATATTTTAGATTTGTATTCAGAAGCCTTATGCCAAAATCTATTGCATGCATATCATTAACTGGAAAATGATTAAAAAAATTTATTCATCCACTTCTACATTCTACAACTCTATGTCCAAATTTATTGCATAAATAATAGCGAGCTTTAAAGTTGGATACCTTTGTGCAGTTGGTTGTCTGATAGGAGGTCTCTTGAAATATTTCTTCTAGTTATAGATATGTTTGATATTTCTCTTCTTATCTCCAATCTTCCTTTGTTAATTATTCTCCTTTCCAACATTGTTGGGAGTCTAATTTTCCTTTGAGCTTTCTCCTTTTTCAAATCCTAATCCTTCTTTTTCTTTAGAATCTTTTTTACTAGCAAGCATATCATCAAGAAAGGTGGAGCTCTTCTAAATTTTTCCACTTGAATCTTCAAATGCTTTCTCTATATCTTTCCTTAGAGAAACAATCTCCTCTTCAAGCTTTGAGCATTTTGTAGACTTGTCTTTCAATTTGGAATTCAAGCAATCTTCAACTCTTTTTCCTTCTTCAACTTGCACTTTCAGATTAGTGATTGTCTCATTTTATTATTTAAGTTGCTCATTTGTTTCCTTGAGTTTATCTTTAACTTTCTTGACTCGATTCCTCAACTTTTTGATACACTCATCTACTTCCTTAAGAGTTTCTTTTAGATATCTATTCTCACATTCTGATTTATCTAGGTCATCAAGAGCAAATTTGAGTTCACCTTCCATATCAACTTCATAGTCTTCTTTAGTAAACCCTTCCATAATAATTTCTTCCAGAGGGATAGGATACCTCCTAGTTTCCATGTGTTCAACCTCCAAGATCTACCTTAGTTAATAAGAAAATTGAAGGAACCTTTCTCTAATACCAATTGTTGAACACCCAAAATATTGAGAGGGGGGGTGAATTAGTATTCCCTAAAATTCATCAACTTAAAAGTGCATTACAAAGCATCTTATTAAAATTTCAAAAATGGAAAGAAACAATTGAAGCATGAACCACAAAAATATACACAAGAACACTAGATTTACATGGAAAAACCTTGAAAGGAAAAAACCACAGTGAGGATTAGCTCACAATATATCATAACCGGTTACAATAGATTACAAAAGGCTCACTACCTGAAGAGCTCACTTCCTAGAGGACTCACTGTCCAAAAAATAGGAGGCATCACTGCCCAAGGAAGATCACTTCTTCCAAAATTATAAAATATATGCAAAAGGATGGCTCACTGCCATAATTTGAACTACTTACAATACATCTGCTATATGTTGAAGATATAGTTCTAGTTAGGCTCAAAAAATTGACTTTACACACTCCATTCTTCATTGCCACAAGATCACCACTATCACATTTCATACTACACTACAAACCACATCACACCATCAATTAATTAACCTTCTATATATATATAGAATATATATATATATAGAATATATATACATGCATAGAATATATATATATGCATGAATATATACATATAGAATATATATATACATATACATAGAATATATATATATAGAATATATATATATATAGAATATATATATATATACATATATATATATTCCCATATACATATATATATATATCTATATACATATATATATAGAATATATATATATATGAATATATATATATAGAATATATATATATATAGAATATATATATATATATATAGAATATATATATATATTGCAAACAATCATATCATCAATTAGGTCATCCTAATTAGATGAAACATATGACCTCATAACCTATTGGCTCAAAACTCAACCATACATACCTTAAAAAAGTAATTGAAGTGTGTTCTTCACCAAGATAGGTTGGAATGACCTATAGATACTCCTATGATTCTAATCCATACATAGTTTAGTCCTGCACAACGCTAAAGCCCTTAGGTCAGCAACGCAAAGCAAAATTGGTGAAGCAACAACTGAATGAACAAGTTGTTCTTCCCAAAACATGACACACGGACCACCAAACCACTTGACACTTAGAGTTCACACACATCTAACATCTTCAAGCACTTCCTAAAATCTGCACAACACAATGATCATCCACAATGGAATGCAAAGCATTCCAACATGAACTCTATAGTTGTAGCTATGTCTCTACTAAGTTTGATACTCTATCATCAATATCTTCTACTATGGAAGAAATAAAATCCTGAAACATTGGATATTGACTCCTTCAATACGTACCATTATCACCTCAAAATTGCATGACAGGATATTGCAGTGTAGAACAATGCAAACCACAAAATTGTTCCTCTTCTACACCACTATCTTAGTTTGGGACTTAGCCAATTTCCCGAAAACACTTGGTCTTCTCAAGACTTTATACATATTGATATACCATCACTTCTACAATGGTTTGACATCAATGAAAATTCCATACATCATCATGCTCATGTTTCCAACATGTTATGAGTGGATATATGATATTAGAAGATGGGGTAGCACTACATTTCAACTAATTTCAAGGATAATGGGCTATGAATTGGGCTTATGGGGAGACTAGGATGGGTTATGATGGTAATGGGGTGGAGGGTTGAGGAGATGGTCACATGTAGGAGTGGTACAGAAATGGAAGGAGGATCTATAATTGGAGAAGGATTATGGATGGTATGGGACTAGTAGAAGGATATATGGTAATCTTTGAAGTGAAGGTGGTACAATAAATATAAGGAGGATCGATAATGGTAGTGGGGATGGTAGTAAAATGGTAAACATAAGGATGATGTATAATGAGAGTAAGAAAGGTAGAAAAGTGGTAAATAAGAGGAGGTATAATGATATTAGCAAGGGGATTGGGATGATATAAAGTTGAAGAGTCTATAAAAGGAGGAACATTAGCGATAGGAAGTAAGGGTGGAAGAGTGGAAGGGTGGAATTATCCAATATGATGGGTGTATATGTGGTGAAGGGGAACAACATCTAGATAAATCTCTATGCTTAGGCTAAGGTTGGATAGTTATGGAGAATTTTTTTCTAAGATTGGTAGAATGGATAGGCTAAGGTATAGAGGGAACTAGTGGTGAAGGGGGGATTATAAACTATGTAGGTGAATGAGGATATGGCTAAGGTTGAATAGGTTTGGGGCATGAAGGTCTAGTTAGGGATGAGAAGATGTATTATCTCTAGGCTAGAAGGGATCATAAGATCCTAAGTTTCTATGTCAAAATAGAACCATATAATAATGAGGGAAGCTAAGCATAAGGAAGTTGGAGCGGCTATGTGACTAAACTTAAGGATGATGACTAAAGCTATTGAAGCCCTATTTTGGTTAGATAGTTAGAATCGCCAAAAAAATACCTAGAAAATAGGGCCAAGACCCATTTTCCCTAGGGCATATGGGTCCCCCTATTTTTTTCAGGGACCAATTTTGGATATGTTGGTGTTGGCATTATAACATTTGAATTTTCACTTGCAAATGTTAGCTGTTGGGATTTATTTTTTGAGAAATCAGAATAATGCCTATAAATACCTAGTAACTTCACCATTTCAAACTAAGAAGGAGAATTTATGAGAAATTACTATTGTCAAGAGCATTAAATTGAGAAATTCAAGAGCAACATTTTCAATGACCTATTGCAGCAATTCAAGATCCAACATCATGGAAAATCCTATGTGATTTTATGTGTGTTCATGTCATCATTGTTCTATGAAGGCTAACCCTTTTTTAGGTCTCCAAAAAAATTCAAGCAATCAAGAAAGCAAGATCCAAAACCTTGAGGTGATGTGTATGACTTTAGTCCTTCAAGGAATCCATTGAAGGGTGGTGAATTGCAGCACTTTGTAATTTCATAATTCCTTCCTATCCAATATCATGTTATCATTGACATTGCCATTGTGGAAGTGGAAACACTAACATGGGGTTTGACGAAGGCAAGCCCCTAAATGGCACAATCATTTCCCTCTCTTTGAATGTGTAGGTTTTAGGTTTGGAGAGGATTAAAGGAAGCTTGAAGACAAATTTTTTGTTGTTGCATTTGAAGCCCTACATCTTGTCAACTCACGAAAACTAACCTACAAAATTATCTGACAGTGTTTCAAGAAGTCTACAAGCCAAAACAAAGACCTCAAATCTGACATCAAAGGACTAAAAAAGTTGAGTAGGGCACCCCTACAAGGACCCATACACTCTAGGGCATCTATGTCCTACAATGGCTTAAATAATTTTTTTGGACAAGTACACAATCCTCTACTCTTCCTGTATCTTCCTACAATTGATTGTTTTAGTTTATCAATTGTTGAATTATTGCATTTCTCCTATTAGGGCACATAGTCTAATTAGGTTATTAAAGGAAAATCAATTCTAATCCATCCTAATACTCAATAAGATGCAAATCCAAGTATGATTGGCTCACCTTCATGGTCGAAATTCAATCTATACACCTTGTTGATCTCCATCTTAATGAAATCCTAGAGAAAGGCCTTGAATCCTATTTTTCTAAGCATTTAAACTTTAGGATGACCCTTTTTCTTTGTTTCACTAGCTACACTAAAAGATGTTTCTCTGTGGTGGTTCATGGGGTTGGGAAGAGATGGTGTTCCCAATTAGAATACAATGAAGACAAAATTCTTAGAGAAATACTAGGATCATTGTAGAGGTACAAATAGAAATAGGGATGACATGTTTAGGATGTCATAGAAATAATATGAATCATTAGATGACTATGTTGAGAGGTTTCAATTCTGCCTCAAGAAATCACATCAAAATAGACTTTTTGATGAATCCTTGAAACTGGTATATTTTAGGGGAGTCCATGAAGAATATATGGATGTCGTCAACCTCATTGGAGAAGGGGACATCTCACAATTACCCTTTGATGATATTTGTAAAGTGTGTAGGAACTATTCCAAATCTTTCATCAAGAAGACCCGACGAGACAGGACCTCCTCTCTCAACAAATCATCCAATAGAGTCTCAAGGGTAGAGTTGAGAAATCTTTTATCAAGCATGAAGGACATAATTAGTCACTTAGATACCTAACTAGATACCCTCCATATCAAGAAGAATCAAGAATTAGAGGAAAACCTCACAGAATATTTCCCACATTGTCAATAGAAGAAGATTAATTGCAAGTGCAAGCAACTGGCCAGTATTTCTGAAGACAAGCTAGGAAAGCCAAAATATCATGTCTTAGAAGATGAGGAAGGTCGAGTGTTTTACATAGCTCAAGGAAAACCATGGAATCCAAGACAAGTTATGCCCTAAGATCCCTTGACCTATAATATATCATTTCTAAGTAAGAATGCAAACATCCCAAATTGGAACCCTCAATCTTGGACCAATGTGCAAAAATCACAATGGCCAATGCCTCAAGCCTCCAATTGGAATCAACAACAAGGAATATGACCACCACAAAGTTACTAAGTACCACATTATAATTCCTAATGGTCACCCCAACAAAACTAATGGGCACTATAGTGGTAAAGAGGTCAACAATGGCAATCAAAATCTAAATTACCAACAACCCTTGCAGCCACAACAACAATCCATAATGCCAAATCTAGCAATAGCTACACCAAAACCACCAAGAGTACCTTAATTTTCAACACAACCTGCACCTAACCCAAATAATAAGCCTTTCTAACAGGCTTATGCTAACAAAACCATACAATACCCTACTTATGGGGTTGAGGTGAGTGATGTCCACCTCAGATCAGGGAAAATGCTAGTTGGGCCTTCATTTTCTCACATCACAAAGTTGACTGATGAGGAAATCATAGTAG
Organism: Sequoia sempervirens; assembly: GCA_007258455.2. Lineage (NCBI taxonomy): Eukaryota > Viridiplantae > Streptophyta > Pinopsida > Cupressales > Cupressaceae > Sequoia > Sequoia sempervirens. The sequence continues at coordinate 9,517 of VDFB02342208.1, forward strand.
AAACTATAAACAAACAACATAGGGAACCTAAATCAAATCAGGCTAACCTAACAAACATAATTCCAGAACCCCCATTCCTTGAGATATTAACAATACAAAAACATCATTCACAAGTTGAAATTGATCTATTGGGAAAACTCAAAGATGTTTGCATTAAGATACCCCTCATTCATGAAATTAAGGAAGTGTCAATTTATACCAAAATAGTCAGAGATTTATACCTCAAAAATCTAGGAAGGAAATGTAAGGACCCTCAAACTGTGCATGTTTTAGGACAACTTGTAGATATTATGTTAGGAAACATATGTGTCCCCAAGTATGTAGACCTTGGGACCCATGTCATGGATGTCAAAATCAATGGAACTCTCATCAAGAATACCTTAATTGACCTTGGGACAACCATTAATGTAATTACCAAGGAAACCATGAAGTTATTATAACTAATGGAGCTCAAACCTACACCTACTATGTTACAGTTAGTAGATAGGTCTACAATGAAACCTAAGGGAATCATAGAAGACTTGATTATAACATTAGACTCATGGGAATACCCTATATACTTTATGATGTTGCAGCCTAAAGCTAATCTTGCAAGATGTCCCCTCATCTTAGGGAGACCTTAGTTGGCTACTACAGATGCCTTCATAGGTTGCAAGTTTGGTAACATGGTCATTTCCAATAGAAATGTAACCAAGAAACTAGTCCTTTATCCACTTGCCCAGCCACATACAAACTTGGAGAAAAATATATGGCCTACCCTAGATGAGGATGATCAATATTCATTATATACATTAATGACTTTTGAAACAATTCTTGTGTTAGAAATCCAAGATGAAGATAAACTTCTTGAAAATATCATGTAGAATCATTTTGGTAGGGACCCGTAGCAACATGACTGTTTAACATGCTTGCAAGACCCTCTATCGAATATAATACTTCCCAATACATCTGATTCTATTTCTCAAATTTTTCATACTTTATTGCCACATAATTGTAGTCCCACTATAACAGCTCTGAACATAGCATTTGTTAAAGCATCATCCTTGACTTTGGAGATTACATCGGGGAAGACATCAAATATAAACAGTCAATTAATTGTTGCACAATAGTCTTCACTATTGAATGTGTTGCAATAGCACACAATTGCATTTGCATGGGATACCATGATATGAAAGGAATAGACCCAAACCTATACATGTACCAAATTTACATTAATGATTGTTACAAACCAGTTAGACAACCTCAAAGTAGAATGAATCTGACGGCTTGTGACATAGTCAAGGAAGAATTACAAAAGTTGTTGGATGCAGGATTCATCTATCCAATCTCTGACAGTCAGTGGGTGTCTCCACTAATAATTGTACCTAATATAGGATGGAAATGGAGAGTGTGTGTTTATTATCGTGATTTGAATGTAGCAACTAGAAAATGCTACTTTCCCCTTCCATTCACTGATCAAGCACTAGAATCATTAGAAAGAAAAATCCTTCTTGGATGGATTCAATGGATATAACTAGATTAAGATATCCCCAGAAGACCAAGACAAGAAAGCCTTTACATTCCCTTGGGGAACATATGCTTACTTTGTCTTGTCATTTGGGCTATGCAATGCACCTGCCATCTTCTAGAGGGTAGTATTGAGCATATTCTCAAACTTTACTCATGATTCCATGGAAGTTTACATGGATAACTTCACAACTTATGGGAATACCTATGAAGAAGCACTTGCTAATTTGGAGAAGGTACTACAAAGATTTCAAGATCACCACTTGTCCCTAAGTCATGAAAAATGCTTCATGATGATGACTGAGGGAGTAGTCTTGGGAAACTTTGTGTCCAATAAGGGAATCCAAGTAGACCCAAATAAAATAGAGGTAATATCAACATTTCTTGTACCACATAAATAGAAAGATGTCAGAAGCTTCCTTGGCCATGTTGGCTACTACAGGAGATTTATACAAGATTTCAGTAAGATTGCAGCTCCATTGTTTTTCCTATTGTCTAAAGATGTAGAGTTTGATTAGACACCTTCTTGTCAACATTCCTTTGAATCTCTTAAGGCAACACTTATAAAGACCCCAATATTAAGAGGACCAAATTGGATATTTCCTTTTTCATATCCACATGGATGCTTCTGATTTTGTAATTGGAGCTATGTTAGGACAAAAAGAAGGAAATCTAGAGTATGTCATATACTATATTAGTAATAACCTTCAAAGGAAATAGCTCAACTATACAATTACTAAAAAGGAGATGTTAGCAATATCCCATGCAATCAACAAATTCAGACACTACATCAAGGGGTATTTTGTATTCATCCACATAGACCATACAACAATCAAGTACTTGATGAACAAACCAGTATTTGGGGGAAGAATTGTGAGATGGTTGTTTCTACTTCAAGAGTTTAATATTACCATAGTAGACAAACCAGGAAAACAAAATGTGGTAGCAAAAATTCTCTCTAGATTTCCAAAAAAGTCAAACTTGAGGATATTGTAAATGATTCATTTCCAGATGAGCACTTATTTACCTTATATTTGCATACACATTGGTATGCATACATAGCCAATTATCTGCTTGTAGGGAAAACACCACCACATCTCTCACCAAGAGAGAAAAGACATTTAGTTCAAAAAAAAATCCTTATTCATGGATAGTTGGATATTTATTTTACACAGGGTCTGATAACATAATGATAAGGTGCATTAGAGAAGATGAAGTCCATGATATTCTTAAGGCATGTCATGATGAACCTTGTGGAGGACATTTTACAACAAAGAGGACAACTCTTAAGATTTTGACTAATACTAGCTATTATTGGCCACCATTTCACAAAGATGTAGTCAAATATACAAAGAGTTGTGATACATGTCAGGGGATGGTATGACCTACAAAAATAGATGAAATTCCATTATAGCCACAACTATTCATAGCACCATTTGATAAATGGGGGATAGATTTTATTGGTCCTATATCTCCAACATCCAACAACAAGGAATATATACTCATTTGTATTGAATATTTTACAAAATGGGTGGAGATCAAATCCTTGCAATTTGCAAGGGATGGAAATATTACAAATTTTCTCTATGAGTATATCTTTACAAGATTGGTGTTCCTAGAGAAATAATGATAGACCAAGGGCCATAATTTACATCAAACCTTATTACCAAGTTTGTGTAGGAAATGAAATTGGGAATAGAAATTATGCACCTTATCACCCTCAAGAAAATGGACAAGTAGAGTGACTAACAAGGAAATAGAAAATATTTTGACAAAAATAATGAAAATACACTCAAAGGATTAGGCAACTAGTGAAGAGCACAAAATATTTATTGAGAGGGGGGGTGAATCAATAAATCAAAACAAACTTTCACTTTTCAACTTTTCAAACAATCTTAAACTTTTTATCAACATCAACTTTTGATATGAATCAATGCAAGCAAGTTGATACAATTTATTGAAATGTTTAAATGATTTTTACAAATGGAAGTAGGCACCAACCTACAAGGAGCACCAACCCCTAATGCAAGGCACCAACCTTGACTTGATGGATGAAAGATAAATGACTTCAATAAAATCTGCACTCTCCCAATCCTCCAATCTGCCTTTGTGATGAAAAATCTCACCCTAAGCCCAAACAAAAAGATGGGTTTCTGACTTGAATCACTTACAACTTCACAACCACACTTGCATCTTTGAATGAGATGTCAAATATATAATTTTCTCAAAGATTGCAACTCTTGATGGAAGAACACATCAAACACAACTCTGCCTCTTCATATTTCAATCATACCTTTCCATATGTGCCTTTTAATTACCTTAATCTTGGTCAATCTTCTTTAATTTATTTGATTTTTGTTTATGAACAAAACAATGTTCTTTTTAAATCTGTTTGTTAATGTTTGCTTTGTTAGAAGCAATCGCACCACTAAAAATCACAACCTCTTCATTCAACACATCCTTTCAGTTTACAAAATGTCTACAATAAACACGTCTTTTGAAAAAAAATGCGTCCCTCTAAAGCTTGATCAGACGCATTAACAAATTCACACACTAAGCAATAAACACATCTTAGTGAATGAATCACACATGGATGAGGCACATCTTTTCAGAAGGTGAACTGACTCATCTTCTAATCGCACATCTTCAGAAAAAATATATTTTTGATTGCAACCTTCCATTTTACCTTTTACGTCCTTTAGTTTGACTTGTCCAATGAAGACAAGAACTTTTAATATTAAAAATGTGTTGCTTAAACAAAACTGTCTTTTGTCTTAGTTTTCTATTAAGCACATTTTTTTGAGCATTTAGAAAATAGTTTGTTCTATTGCTTTAGCAAATGTATTCATCAAACCTGACGTTTTTGTTAAAGAACTCGATCAGAGAAACTTTTGTTGATGGATTTGAAACTTTGACTTTGCACTGTATTATATTGATTAGATTTTTCATCGAACCTAATGTTTTTGTTAAAGAACTCAATCAAAGAAACTTTTGTTGATGGATTTGAAACTTTGACTTTGCACTGTATTATATTGATTAGATTTTGATCAATTATGAGTGTTTAATTGATCTATTCTGCATTTCAATACTCCAAATACGATCTTCAAATTGAGCCATATATCATTCTTTGTTCTTCATTTGACATCAATGACAAAACTTCTAACAATCTTCCCCTTTGTCATTGATGGCAACTTTTTCAATGGAAACTTGATCTTCTTTTTGCTCCTCCTGTGTCCAATTTCTCCCCCTTTGAAATCAATGGCAAGGGGTCTTCTAACAATGTTTTGCCTTTTGTTCAATGAAGCTATAAGATGCTTATGTATAGCTCCCCCTGAATATATGCTTACACCAATCAATTTGATGGGTGCAAGAAAACTCCCAATTTGTCCCTTAGATACTCAAATGCATTCCTTGGTAAGGGTTTGGTGAATATATCAGTAACTTGCTCTTTTGTAGCTATGTATTCCAAACACACTTGTCCTTCTACCAATTTCTCCCTTAAAAAGTGATACTTGATAGGTATATTCTTGGTTCTTGAGTGCATCAACGGATTCTTGGAGATGTTGATTGCACTTGTGTTGTCACAATAGTTAGTGCAAGGATGATTGTATTCTACCTTGATGTCTTTTAAATATTTCCTCATTCACAAAAGTTGAGTGAAACATGTTGCTGCTCTATGTATTCAGCTTCTACATTAGATAGAGAAACTAATTCTTTCTTTTTGCTCATCCAAGATACTAAGTTCCCTCCAAGGAAGAAGGCTCCTCCACTTGTTCTTTTTCTATCACCCACATGTCTACCCAATCAACATATGTGAATGCTTCAAGAGTGAAATCTTTGCTACTAGTGTACCATAGACCATATTCCATAGTTCCTTTCAAATACTTGAATATTTGTTTCACTGCATGAACATGTGTTTCTCTAGGTGCAGCTTGAAATCTTACCACCATTCCAACAGCTTGCATTATGTCTGGTCTTGTAGTAGTTACCTATATAACAAACTTCCAATCATTGATCTATAAAGTGTTTGATTGGATTCTTGAGATTCATCTTCTTTACTTAGCTTGCAACCTATAACCATGGGGGTACTCACAGGATTGCAATCTTCCATCCTAAACTTCTTTAACATTTCTTTCACATATTTGGTTTGAAAGATGAAAATTCCTTTGCTAGATTGTGAAATTTGTAGCCCAAGGAAGAAGGATAATTCTCCCAACATTGACATCTCAAACTCCTTTTGCATACATGAGGATAATTCTTTGCACATTTTGTCCATGTCTCCACCAAAAATGATGTCATCTACGTACACCACTACAATCAATAAATGTCCATCCTCTTCTTTGATATATAGATTGCTATCCACATCTCCTCTTTTGAATCCTTGTTCTTTGAGGTACTTGTCAAGTCTAGAGTAGCAAACTCTTGGGGCTTGTTTGATCCCATAGAGAGCTTTCTTCAATTTGCACACATAATCCTTGTTTTCTAATAGTAGGAATCCTCGAGGTTGTTCAATATAAACCTCCTCCTCTAGGTCTCCATTGAGAAAAGCATATTTTACATCCATTTGATATACCTTGAATTTCTTGTGACTTGCATAGGCTAGAAACATTCTAATTGCTTCAATCCTTGCAACCAGTGCAAATGTTTCTTCAAAGTCCACTCCTTCAACTTGAGCATAGCCTTTGCACACTAATCTTGATTTTTTCCTTGTGACTTGACCATCTTCATTTAGCTTGTTCCTAAAGACCCATTTTGTGCCAATTATGTTCTTGTCTTTTTGTCTTGTGATGAGTTCCCAAGTATCATTTTTCTCTATTTGATCCAAATCTTCGTTCATTGCACCAATTCAACATTTTTCTTTGCTTGCTTCTTCAAAGGTTTTGGGCTCAAATTTGGATAGAAGTGCTACATGACAATCTTCATAATAATTTATCATTTTCCTTGTAGATCTACATCTATCTTGAAGGATCATTTCTTCAAGATGGTTCTTTTGCACAAACTTGGAAGGTGTCTTTGGTGTCTTCATGGGAGTCTTTTGTGGAGATTCTTCTTTTGTCTCTTCCTCTTTTTAATCCTCTTTGGAGTTCTCATCTTCTTTTTCTTCACCACTCATGGTTTAAACATAATGATAGCTTTGTTCAACTTCTTTAAATTGCTTTCCTTCATCAACTCTTACATTTGCACTTTCAACTATTTTGTGAGTTTTTTTGTTCTAGCATCTGTACGCCTTACTCTTTGATGAGTAACCAAGAAAGATTCCCTCATCTGCTCTTGCATCAAATTTTCTCAAGTCTTCTTCATCTCTTCTAATGTATCAAGTGCTTCCAAAGATCTTAAAATATTTGACAGTTGTTGGTCTCCCTTTCCAAAGTTCATAGGGTGTCTTGTCATTGTTCACTCTAATTTTTGCATGATTCAAGATGTAAAATGTTATATGAATTGCTTCCTTCCAAAAGGAATCTACTATCTTTGATTCATTTAGCATTTCTCTTTCCATTTCTTGAACTATTCTATTCTTTATTTCTACAACCCCATTTTGTTGAGGGGTTCTTGCTACAGAAAATTGTCTCTTTATTCCATGTTCTATGCAGAAATTTTCAAATTAATTTGATGTAAATTCACCTCCTCGGTCTGATCTAAGGAAATTTATATATTTCCTTTAAGAATGTAACCCAAGTCATTCTTTATAAATCATCAATTATCAGCATAAAGTATCTCTCTCCATTCATACTCTTGGTTTTAGTTGGTCCACAAAGATTGGTGTGAATGAGTTCCAATGGCTTTGATGAAGAGTGTTCCTTAGGATTGAAACTTGGTCTTGTTTGCTTTCCAAGTTGACACTCCTTACAAAATATGTTGGAAGGCTTTGCTATTCTTGGCATGTCTCTTACAACATTTGATTTACTAACTTTGACAATATTATCAAAGTTGAGGCGGCCTAGCCTTTTGTGCCACAACCAGATTTCATCCTCTTGTACTAGGTTACAACTTTCACAACTTATTTCTTTTAAAACATACAAATTGTGTTTCCTATCAGCTTGTGCAATTAGTTTTCCATCTTTCTTGATTTCACATTTTTTAGAATGAAATGTGATACTATGCCCTTGATCACAAAGTTGACTAACACTTAGTATATTTTCTTTTAAGCCCTTAACATATAAAACATTTTTTGTTTTTGTTCTACCATTATCTAGGCTAAGTGTTCCTTTTCCTTTTATTTCTTTTCTTGAGTTATCACCAAATCTTACCGTTCCTTCATCAGTTGGTTCAAGGGAGATGAACTTGCTTTTATCACCTATCATGTGCTTTGAGCACCCACTATCAATGTACCATCTATGCTTTTTATTTTCTGCATGTAATGTTGTTTGGATGAACATGGATTTCTCCTTCTTCTTCCACACTTTGATAGGCATTTCTTTTTTTTTAATGGACTTGTCTTCTTTCTTGTTTTGCTTTGGAGAATTATTAAAAATTGTCCTACAAGCTTGTGCCTTGTGCCCAAAGTTATTACAATTATAGCATATGCTATTGAAGTCCATTAAGGGTGTGAAAGGATTATAGTCTCTCCTACTATAACTAGGAATATTCTTTGCTTTATTCTTACAACTTAAGGCCTTGTGGCTGAACTTATTACATAGAAAAAAATAGCCATTAAAAGCATAAAAAGTGCCTAGTATTGAGTCTTCTCTTAGGATCAACACTTATCCAATCTCCTTTGGCATGCTTTGGGAAGGTCTTGGTTCCTTCTTTGGATTTTTTGACCTTCTTGGATTTCCCTTCAAAACTACCCCCTATTTTATCATGAAAAGATTTTTGAGCCTTCATGAGCTCATTCAACTTGGTGGAGCTTTCATCAAACTTTGTGTGTTGCTCCTTTGTTTTCTCCAACTCCATCTTTAGCATGACAATTTCTTGTTCCAGCTTGTCACATTCCATCTCCTTTGAATTAATCTTGATCTTCATTTCTCCTTCATTTCTTTTAGCTTCCATAATAAGAGCCCTCAAGTCTTCAATAGTTTTGCTTGATTCCTCCAAGTCTTTTTTCATCTCCTTGATCTTCATTTTGTGCTTAGTAACCTTCTTCTTCAATTCTTCATTTTTCTTGTATGCATAGTGAAGTTCTTCCTCAAGGTCTACTTCTTCTTCATTGCAATCTTGCTCATCCTCTTCTTCATACTTGCAATTTGTGTCTTCTTCTACCATCAACAAGATTTCTTCTTCACCATAGCTTGAGCAATCTTCACTTTGTTCTTCGGAGGTGCTGCTATCTTTCTTTGAGTAGAAACTCTTTTTGTGTTTTTGAGATTTCTTCTTTGAGTTGGATTTGGAATTCTTCTTTCCCTTTTTCTTGGTGTTGATCTCTTTTTCATCTTCACTTGAGTTGTCATCTTGAGGACATTTTGAGGCATAATGTCCAATCTTCCCACAATTGAAGCATTTAAAGGGGAATTTTTCTTTATATTTCCCTTTTCCTTTCTTAAGCTTTCCCATGAAGTCAGCTTCTACTTCATCACTTGATTTGTCACTTGGTTCTTCATGCTTGTTTTTTCCCTTTTTGGATGCTTTGAATGAGACTTCCTTTTGTAGTGATCTCCCTTCAATCCTCATTTCATAGGCAACAAGGATCCCATGTAGTTCATCTTTTGTTAGCTGGTCTAAATTTGTCAATTCTTCCAATGTTGCAACCTTGGCCTCAAACTTTATGGATAGAGATCTTAGAATTTTATCAACAATAAAAGTATCATCAATTTCTTCACTAATTCCTCTCATAATGTTCACCATTTCATAAACACAAAGAAATTACGAGGCTATATCTTCATCTTCATTCATCTTGAGAGTCTCCAACTTCCTTCGATGAGTTTGCAACTTTGCCTTCTTTACTTTGGCATCTCCTTCATAGATGTTTCAAAGTTTGACCCATATCTCTTTTGCTGATTTGCAACGCATGACCTTTGTAAACTCGGAATTTGTTAGGCTGCAAAGAAGAGCATGCTTAGCTTTTGCATTGTTTTCAATTCTCTTTTTATTGGCTTGATTCGTTGGAGGGGTTGCTAGAGGTGTATACCCATTAACAACAGATTTGTTGGATATTGCTGATATGTGGTTGTCATTGATGTCAACACTATTGGAATTATTGTCTTTAAGGCTGTATATGTTGAGGATATTGAGAAAATTGTAATAAAATAAGTTGCAGGTTGTTAGTGAAGCAATGAAGTTCAACATGGTGGCTATCTCAGTATATTGATGATAAGAGGTTGTGGATCAAAGGGTTTGTTGACGAGTACGTCTAGTTTATCCACATGAAGTTTCAGAGGTTTGCAAGAATATTTGATTAAGTTATGAGTATATGTGTTCTGAAATTTGTTATGTTGCTTCAGTTGGTGTTCCTGAAAGAAGATAATGTGATTCTAGTAATTTGAGTTGTGGATGCTTCTCTAGTGATTCATGGTGCTTGTGGATGTTTCTAGATCGTTCTCTATCTGTGTTGTTGATCTGCATTGATCGTTGTGCTCGTGATTGGTGATTTTCTTCTGTTTGTTCATGTTTTTCATGATCATGGTCGACAGGGTGATTGTATTGTGTTGTGGATCTTGGAGGCATAATTGTTTAAGGTGTTTCATGTTTGAGGATGTTTTTTTGGATCCTTAATATGTTTTGGTTGGCATTGTTTGGTGTGCATTAATAATTGTTTATTGATTTGGGCCGACACTTTGTACTCATTTTTTTATTTTTTGTTGGGCCAACATGTAGTTGTTCTAATCTCTAGTTGCAGATATATATGATCAATTGATTATACCATTTTAAGTAAGTGGTGTGCAAAGTGTGTGAATAATGTTCTGATCTTTCGAAGGCAGAAGTAAAGTGTGAAGAAGTGTGACCAAGTGTTTATGTTCTTAACCAAAACTGTAATCAAGCATTATCATATGCTATTTTCTTAGTTCAAAATCTTTCAGATGTAATCTAAATGTTTTTATAAGAAAGTGAGTCTTCCTTTGGGAAGTAAGCCTTTTTTATTTGAGTAGTGAGCTCTAGGAAATGTGCTTGAATGCATGCGCATTCCCCATTTAAAATTATTTTATACTTTTAACAGAGTATAATCTTTTGGATTAACCTTCACCGTGGTTTTTCCCCTAACAGGGTTTCCACGTAAAAAATCTTGGTGTTATGTGTGTTTTTGATGTGGTGATGGTTCATGCTTTCATGTTTATTTATTAGATCTAAGAATAAGTTTAATAAGTATAATTTCTATGACAACTGATTCACCCCCCCTCTCAGCTGTCTTCCCTTGTATTGCTAACAATTGGTATCAAAGTAGGTTCCTTAGAAGAAGTTTAATAGCTTGAGGTGATCCGGGATGGTGACATATAATAAGGATAGTCTAAGATTTGATGGAACTAATTATTCTCTGTGGAAGACTCGAATGGAGTGTCACCTGAGATGCATTGGTGAACCTTACTGTACAATTACAAAGAATAGGTATAGCATCCCACAGAATGGTCCTTATACTGCAGGTGAGATTAAGGAAGCCGAGTAAGGCTAAGGAGGCATTGTTGAGTGCTTTGACTGATTCTAGGATGACAAATGTAATGGAGATGAAGACTTCTTATGAGATCTAGAAAAAGTTGAAAACTTTGTATAATGGTGATACCCATGTGAAGATTACTAAGCTGCAAAGCCTGAAAGGGAAATATGAAATGTTGAGAATGGGTGAAGATGAGAACATCACTTCTTTTATGCAGAGATTGAATGAACTTGTGTGTAGTATTAGATGTGCTAGTGGAACATTGGAAGAATCAGAGATTGTTGCTAAAGTGCTCAGATCCTTTCCTATTGCATACAAATCCAAAGCGAATGCTATTGAGGAGATCCAGATTGTGACAAATATAACCAGAGACATGTTGATTGGTAAGCTTATTGCTTTTGAGTTAAGTGAGTTTGGTGATTCTCTTCCTAAGACAGAATCTCCATTCAAAGCTACTATCTCTGGAAAAGATAAGCAGAGATATGATCTGGGAGAAAGTTCATCTAGAAAAAATGTCCAAGTATGAGCAGGAAATGAGAGAGATTGAAGAAGAAGAGAGAAAACTAGACGAGATTGAAGCACTTATTGTCAAGAGAGAAGCTAGAGGAGAAGGTAAGTATAAAGGGAAATTTCCTATTAAATGTTTTTCTTGCAATAAGATAGGTCATTTTGCCTCAAGGTGTCCAAAAATAGTTCCTAAGCCAAGATCTAACAAGCCTAGATTCCAAAGAAAGTGTTATTATGTTGTTGATGAAGGGGTGACAGATGATGAATCTGATAAAGGGAATTTAAGTGAGAACGAATGGGCATTTATTGCTATCAAGGAAAATAATCTAGTACTTATTGAATTTTCTAGTTGCACAAATGTGGAGAAAGCTCTAGCTGCCAGAGTTGAAGAAAAGGATGAATGGGTGATTGACAGTGGATGCTCTCATCACATGACATGTGATAAAATTAAATTTGTGAGCTTAGAAAAGTATGATGGTGGTGTTGTAATATTTGGTGATGACAAATCTTGTGTAATTTGTGGTAGAGGATTCATTTCTCTTGATGGTAAGCATAATACTAATGATGTTCTATATGTGGAAGGTTTGAAGCATAATCTCTTAAGTGTTGGATAGATGGTTGACAAGGGATACAATCTTTAATTCAAGAATGGAAAGTTGGGGAGTTTCGGAAATGTGATTGCATCTAGTACAAAAACAAAAGGTAATATCTTTCACCTGAGTGTTGCTAGTAAAAGTTGTCTGATTCTCAAGTTGATGAAAGTTGGTTGTAGCATAGGAGAATGTGTCATGTAAACTTTGATAATATTATCAAGATAATTTCTACTCAGGAAATGAGAGATCCTCCTAAGTTGATAAAACCTACTAATACTATATGCAAGGAATGTTAGTTAGGGAAGTAAAATAGAGTTTCATTCCGAAGCAAACAACATTGTTCAAATGAAGTGTTGGAGCTTGTGCATACTAACTTGTGTGGTCCTTCTAGAGTCATAAGTTTACAAGGATACAGGTATTTCATGTTACTTATTGATTATTATTCTAGAATGATGGGTTTACTTTCTTAAAGGGAAAAATCTAAAAGAAACAGAGGTACAATATTTTTAGGCTATATGGATTTAGAACAAAGATAGGTCCTAAAAGATTAAATGTCTGAGATTAGATAGATGTGGTGAATTCACTTCCAGTGAGTTTAATTCTTTTTGTGAAGAGCATGGGATAAAGAGACAATTATCTACACCGCAGACCCCTCAGCAAAATGGAGTTGTGGAAAGGAAGAATAGAACAATTCAAGAATTTGTTAGTACTATGATGTTGGAAGGAAATGTTTCGCATATCTATTGAAGAGAAGTTGTGAGTACTACCGTTTACACTCTCAACCGGGTACAAATCAAAGGTGATACCGGTAAGACTCTTTATGAGCTAAGGTATGGTCATAAGCCTACTATTAGATACTTCAAAATCTTTGGGAGTAAATGCTATATCAAAAGAGATGAGGATATAAGAAATTTTGATGCTAGAAGTGATGAAGGAATCTTTCTTGGTTATTCTACTAAAAGTAAAGCCTACTGGTGCTACAATAAGAGATTGAGGAAAGTAATTGAGAGTGCTAATGTCAAGGTTGATGAAGACACAGTTAGACCATCTAGAATCTATGGATATGATTCAGATGATCATAATGACAATTCAAATAAAGGAAAGAAAGTTCAAACTAAAAATCAAGTTCAAATCATTCCAGTGAATCAGGAAAATCAAGAGGAAGGAACTACTGAAAGTGTAGAAGTAAGATCACAAGAGCCTGAAGTTCAAGAACACCCTAAGACTCCAAGGTATGTAAGACTAAATCATTCAGAAGATCATATTATTGGTGATAAGAACAAAGGTGTTCAAACCAGGAGAAGAATTGCAGAAGAATAATGTTTGATCTCAAAGACTAAGCCTAATAGTGTCAATGAAGCATGCAAATATGAACATTGGGTGGAAGCAATGAAATAATAACTACTACAAATTGAGAAGAATGATACATGGATTCTTGTTCCTAGACCTAAAGAAAAAAATATAATTGGAACTAAATGGGTCTTTCAGAACAAACTGAATGAGCAAGGTGAAGTTGTTAGAAACAAAGCAAGACTGGTGTGTAAAGGATATTATTAGATGGAAGGAATTGACTTTGAAGAAACTTTTTCTCCTATTGCTAGGATTGAAGCTATGAAACTATTTCTTGCTTATGCTGCTTACAAAAACTTCAAGGTTTATCAGATGTATGTCAAGTCAGCATTTCTAAATGGCGAACTGGAAGAAGAAGTGTATATTGAGAAACCTAATGGATTTCAATTAACTAATCAGGGAGTTATGTTTTGTCAATTTAAGAAAGCATTGTATGGACTCAAGCAAGCCCCAAGAGCATGGTATGCCAGATTGGAAAAGTATTTGTTGAAGCTTGGATTTAATAAAGGTACTGCTAACAGTAATTTGTATTTCAAGATTGATCATGATAAAGGTTTGATTGTTGAAGTCTTTGTTGATGATATAATTTTTAGAGGAGATGATAGTTTGTGCATGAAGTTTGTTGATGAGATGCACCATGAGTTTGAGATGTCTATGATTGGAGAAATGAAATTATTTTTGGAACTGCAAATTACTCAGCTAGATAGAGGGATCTTTATATCTCAATCCAAATATGTGAAAGAATTGCTAAAGAAGTTTGTTATGGAAGATTCAAATCCAGTTGGTACACCTATGGTGACTGGATGTAAGATGACACAAGATGGTGATTCTCCTAAAAAAAATTAGACTAGATACAGATCCATAATTGGTGGATTGCTCTATTTGACTCAAACTAGACCTAATATCATGAATTTCATATGCATTGTTGCAATATTTCAAGTCGATCCTAAGGAATTTCATGTGATAGTTGTGAAGAGGATTTTCAGGTACTTGAAGGGGACAGTTGATTTTGACCTATGGTATCCTAAAGAAGATGACCTTACTTTGAGTGCTTTTACCGATGTTGATTAGGTAGGAGATGTGAATGACAGAAAGAGTACTAGTGCTGGTGCATTTTTCTTGGGAAAGAAGTTGATTTCACAGTTAAGTAAGAAGTAGAATGTCATTTCTTTATCTACTGCAGAGGCAGAATACATTGTTGTTGCTAACAATTGTACTCAAGTATTGTGGATGAAGCATATGTTGAAAGATATCAAAGTTGGGTATGATGAACCTGTTTCTATATTCTATGATAATTCAAGTGCAATTAACATTTCTAAGAATTCGGTGTTGTATTCAAAAACCAAGAATATATCTATCAAGTTTCACGTTTTGAGAGAGAAGATGAGTGAAAAGGAAGTTAGATTGGAGTATGTGCCCACTAAGGAACAGATTGCAGATATCTTTACCAAGCCCTTTCCTAAGGATAATTTTGAGTATCTCAGAGGGAAGCTAGGGGTGATTAACCCTCCTAATCATAATTAAGATGCATTGAATTGCATCAGTCTGTGCATTTCATAGTCATATCTTGTGATCCGGATTGATGTCATGGTAAAACACTGGAAGTAGTGGGATGTTAAAATTTGGTTTCCAGAACTTAGGAGAAAGAGATGGCTTTTAACATTGGACTGTGAAAGAACAATGGGAAAAAGCATAGAAGATTCAGGAAAGAACTCAAAAGGCTCTGGGAAAGGCAGAGACATGGGCAGTGTTTCCATCATGGTATAGATTCAAGGGTACCGACAGGATTCATTGCTTGTTCATGGCAGGACAGGCAGGTGGCACTGGGCAGGATGACACAGAAAGACAGCAAAGGCTAGAACAGATTGAACCGACAGACAGATTTCACAGGCAGGCAGAAAGCTGAGTATGTGCATTCAAGGTTGTGGATTTTGTGCATCCTTCAGTTCTCCATGAGTTCAGAGGAGGACTTGAATATTTTAGTTGCAGACATTGTTGTTTTGGCGCTTTGTTCAAAGAGAACTAGCTGTGAACCGCCGAGGTTGTGATTCGCTTCCTGGACTAGGTACTTGTGGATGTTTCCTAGATTATTTCTCATGTTGTTGATCTGCATTGATCTTTGTGCTCCTGATTGGTGATTTTCTTCTAGCATGTGTTCATGTTTTTCCATGATCATGGCCTGAGGGAGTGATTGCTTAGCATATTTGTGGATCTTAGTAGTAATTGTTTAAGGTGTTTAATGTTCGAGGATGTTGTTTTGGATCCTTAATATGTTTTGGCCGACATTTTTTGGTGCGCATTGATAATTGTTTATTGATTTGGGCCAACAGTTTGTACTCATTTTTTATTTTTTGTTGGGCCGACATATAGTTGTTCTAATCTCTAGTTGCGGATATATATGATTGATTGTTTATACCATTTGAAGGCAGTGGTGTGCGAAGTGTGTGAGTGTTATGTGTGAATAATGTTTTGATCTTTTGAAGGAAGAAGTAAAGTGTGAAGAAGTGTGAGCAGGTGTTTATGTGCTTAACCAGAACTGTAATCAAGCATTAGCATATGTTATTTTCTTAGTTCAAAATCTTCTGAATGTTTTTGTAAGACAGTGAGTCTTCCTTTGGGTAGTAATCCTTTTATATTTGAGCAGTGAGATCTAGGCAGTGTTCCTGAATGCATGTGCATTCCCCATTTACAATTTTTTTATACTTTTAACAGAGTATAATCTTGTGGATTAACCTTCGTCGTGGTTTTTCCCCTAACAGGGTTTCCACGTAAAAAAATTGGTGTTATGTGTGTTTTTGATGTGGTGATGGTTCATGCTTTCATGTTTATTTATCAGATCTGAGAATAAGTTTAATAAGTATATTTTTTGTGACCACTAATTCACCCCCCATCTCCATTATCTACCCTTGTGTTTCCAACAAGATTTCCATACATCAAACCCAAAGGCATTCAAATATGATTCCATCTTGATACTCCAAAATGCATAATTAGTCCCATGAAAGATGGGTGTTTTGAATGTATTGTTGTTATTAGCCATAAGTGCTCTTAAGGATCTCCTTCAAGTGGTTAGGCTTTCAAGAAGGACCTTGCTCTAATACCAATTGAAGAGCACAAGAGATTTACTGAGAGGGGGGGTGAATCAGTAAATCAAAACAAACTTTCACTTTTCAACTTTTCAAACAATCTTAAAATTTTATCAACATCAACTTTTGATATGAATTCATGCAAGCAAGTTGATACAATTTATTAAAATCTTTAAATTATTTTTACAAATGGAAGTAGGAACCAACCTACTTGACTTATGAAAGAAATGATTTAGTAGGCTACAACCTACAAGGAGCACCAACCCCTAATGCAAGGCACCAACCTTGACTTGATGGATGAAAGATAAATGACTTCAATCAAATATGCACTCTCCCAATCCTCCAATCTACCTTTGTGATGAAAAATCTCACCCTAAGCCCACACAAGAAGATGGGTTTCTGACTTGAATCACTTACAACTTCACAATCACACTTGCAGCTTTGAATGAGATGTCAAATATATAATTTTCTCAAAGATTACAACTCTTGATGGAAGAACACATCAAACACAACTCTGCCTCTTCATATTTCAATCATACCTTTCCAAATGTGCCTTTTAATTACCTTAATCTTGATCAATCTTCTTTAATTTATTTGATTTTTGTTTATGAACAAAACAATGTTCTTTTTAAATCTTTCTATTAATGTTTGCTTTGTTAGAATCAATCGCACCACTATAAATCACAACCTCTTCATTCAACACGTCCTTTCAGTTTACAAAATGTCTACAATAAACACGTCTTTTGAAAAAAATGCGTCCCTCTAAAGCTTGATCAAACGCATTAACAAAGTCACACACTAAGCAATAAACACATATTAGTGAATGAATCGCACCACATGGATGAGGAACATCATTTTAGAAGGTGAACCCACTCATCTCCTAATCGCACATCTTCAGAAAAAATATTGTTTTGATCGCAACCTTCCGTTTTACCTTTAACGTCCTTTAGTTTGACTTGTCCAATGAAGACAAGAACTTTTAATATTAAAAATACATTGCTTAAACAAAACCGTCTTTTGTCTTAGTTTGCTATTAAGCACATTTGTTTGAGCATTTAGCAAACAATTCGTTCTATTGCTTTAGCAAATGTATTAATTGAACCTGATGTTTTTGTTAAAGAACTCGATCAGAGAAACTTTTGTTGATGGATTTGAAACTTTGACTTTGTACTGTATTATATTGATTATATTTTTCATCGAACTTGATGGTTTTGTTAAAGAACTTGATCAAAGAAATTTTTGTTGATGGATTTGAAACTTTGACTTTGTACTATATTATATGGATTAGATTTTGATGAATTTTGAGTGTTGAATTGATTTGGTCTGCATTTCAATACTCGAAATACGATCTTCAAATTGAACCATTTATCATACTCTATTCTTTATTTGACATCAATGAAAAAACTTCTAACAACTAGGTTACCTAAAGCAATTTGGACTTACAGGGCAGCTTGGAAAATAACAACAGGCTTTACACCATATGAATTGGTGTATGGAAAAAAGATAATCCTTCAAATAAAATTTGAGGATAGGAGTCAAATTGGGCATGAATATATTTGAGGCACAAAAGGAGAGGTTGCATAACATCAATGCACTAGATGAAATTCGTATGGAAGGAATACACCACACTAAAATTATTTAGAAATAGAGGATGCAATGGCATGATCAATTTATCAAAAGCAAGCAGTTTAATACAGGTGAGGATGCAATGGCATGATCAATTTATCAAAAGCAAGCAGTTTAATACAGGTGATTGGGAACAACTTTATGATTCAAGGTATAAGGATTACAAAGGAAAATTACAAACCAGATGGCTTGGGCCATATGAAATACAAATAGTGTTCCCTAATGGAGTAGTTTAGTTACAAACTATTGATAATGTTAGATTTTCAATGTTAGTTAATGGCCATCAATTGAAACTCTATACGAGGCCAATGCAGAAGGATGATTTCCTATTGTCCCTACAATATCCATTTGAACCAAAAATACAAACTTCATCAATAGTAACAAGCAATTCATCAAAAATATTAGCAAACAAGCTACACAGCTTGCCTTCTACTATTCCACAGGTATAATCTTCAAAACAAAAATCACATGCATAGGTGACAATCAAAATTCTTCACTTTTTGACAGACATCAGTGCTTAAAGGACCTGTAGCAACATGCCTCGAGGCACATTATTCAGAAGGGACATGTTTCATTCATCAACCAGTAGCACTTGCACATCCATCCTTTTAGCTATGCCCATAGCACCCATCATTCACTTTTATTACATGCAGCTTCACTTTTCCATCACACGTAGTAATCAAATCACCTTTTTTGCATAATTTGTACCATGGATTAACTTTCATCTTTCACATCATGTACTTTGTGTATCCTTTTCATTCATCACTTTAAATTCATTTTCCACATGTTCACTTCATGTTGTATTACACTTCACACCATGACTACTTGTAGTTCATAGGCATGACTTCATATCATTTCAAATCATGTTACATGGCAGCATTCAACAATTTCATACATGTCATACTTCATCTCACAGCATGTCAACAAGTACTCTTCATACTAATTGTCATAATTAACAATGAAGCTTACTAATTTTATACATATATTTATCATTTGTGCATGCATTTCAACTTCACATTTAAATTTCCACTACTTATTGATTATCCCTCCACCATTCCATACTTGATAATTGAGGAAAATTAAAACCTTTAACTGGGGGAGGGGTATTCAAAGGCCATAATCCTTAGTTGTTTCCAATTTTTTCCATTCTCAAAAAGAAACGAAGGGTTCAGAAGAGAGAAGAGGTGTCTAGTGCAAAATTGGGTAACACAGCAAAATTAGGTGATATAGTAGAATAGAGCTAGTGAAAGTAACTACAATTGAGGTGTTACAATAGGAGGTGACATAATGAGGAGAGAACCAACAACCGATAATTTTATGCTAGAGGACAAACGATGTGTTCCTATCTTCTAATAGGCAAGTTGGTTGGATTACTTCATTAGACTAATGAAATTTAATGAACTTATGACCTAGTAGTTTGCTAGCACTTTGTAGAATGACGAGGCAATTGTCAGGGGATTAAGATTGGATGCATTAGAAGCTACATTTGTAGAAGTATTAGGGATTCCAAGGAGTGAAGAATAATTTCCAGTAAGGGCAGATGTCATCATAGCCAGAAATGAGTTCTCCTTGTCGGGTGAGAATTTGGACTCCTCTTCTCAAGGTAAAAAAGGACTTATCTTTACCTTGTCTTTGGGCCTCTTTAGCCTCACACATCATTAGGTATTTAACTTGTGATGGGAGATAATCATTGTTATACACAATTCACTTTAAGTTGCGTAGCCACTTATGCCATTGGAGGAAAGTGAATGTTCCAAATTTTCTTTATAATTTATTGAAGAGAATGTCATCTGAATACAAGAGAAAGAAATCAATCAACTTTGTCATATTTCTATCTAGTTACTTTACTGGTTAAGAGAAACCTTTGGGTTCAATTTTCCAATGTATCTTGCAAAGATTTTTTGAATTGTAACATCAAAAGCATTATTCAAATACATAATGAAGGAGAAAGGGGTCAGGACAGAAGCAAAAGAACCTACTGAGGATGTAACTAAGGGGGAAATACCCTCCAATTCCCCTGTGGCAACACCTACCCGCAACACAGAGGAACCAAAAGAGCAGGGTTTGTAGGAAACACAACCTACAGCCTCTGTTGAGCAACCTGCAGCTAAAGAAATTTTGAAAACCCCAACTTCCATTAAGAGGCCACCGAAAGAAAAGAAAAGAAAAAGTGGGGCTTCTACCTCTGCACCTGTAAAGGAGCAGAGGAAGGACACACCATCAACAAGGAAATCACATTGCTTAAGGAAGAAGGGGCCCATGAGAGGAAAACATAAAAATAAAAAGGAAGATGTTTTGATTATCAAAATAGACACAGATTCATAGGGAAATACCCCTGGTGATGATATTAAAACACCAATTATACAACCTTTGTATTTTACTAGTACTTCTGACTTTTATTTAGAAGATATTTTTGCTTCTAAAAAGAAGAGAAGAATAACTCTAAAGAACCATGTCTCGGAGGGGTTTATGTATGCAGAGGAGATAGGAGAAGAACAACTTTTGGAGAAGGAAGAAGAATTCTTTTTAGAAGAAAGAAACACAAATAAAGAACTGTAAGAAGCTATGTAGGGAATTAAATAGTTAGAAAACCTACTGAAAACATACCAATAAAAGGACAATGAGAGAGATGACAGGATTAAGGAGTGGGAAGAAAAACTCTACAAATTTAAGTATGGATCAAAATTGAAAATTTTGGCACAGCTTGCCATGATTGAAACAAATGGAAAATATCCAATTCCTAAAAGCTTAATTGGACATATAAAGACTCCAACTATACCTATTGTTGTGTCATTGGGCATAGAGTTGTCGAAGAAAACACAAGATTTTTTCCCAAAAATAAAAATATTGGGAAAAGGAGAAAATGGAAATGATATCTACACATGTCAAGATAGTTGAAAAGAAAGAAATAGAAGTAAAGATTAAAAGTAAAAATTGATGAACTAGAAGACAACACATTGCAACTAATGAGATGTAGACTATCTACCAGGGTATATACCTTCTTTTTGCAAGAAATTTTTTTATGTTTTCAGTTTAGTCAAATAATTAGTGATTTACTTGTTGCATTGAATTCAATATTTTTTATTTTTAGAAACTTTCTAGAGGTCTACACCTGAAATGCAAGACCAATTGTGTGAGTTTTGTTTGCACAATTTTGTTCTTTCATATGAAACTATATGGAACTCATTAATGTTTGTGGGGGGTCCCCAAATCAAGGCATTATCTTCTTATATCAAAAATGAGCATCAAAGGGGGAAGCTTCTATAGGAATACTATGAGAAAGAGAAATATCTCCCCTACAAGTAAGAGAGGAGTCAGCAGACCTTAATGTAGTTGTGGACTAGTGGTTAGAACTTATACAGCACAAGAGAGTAAAAGAAAAGACTATGGATTGTAGAGAAAATTATTATAAGAGAATGAAAGGACTAGCAATAGGTACCATCATAGAAGCTTTTAACTTTTTTCAAGACAGATGGAATGAGCTCACACCAAAACTAAAGAGGAAGGAACCACATTATGTTTACAATTATGCAATAATGATTCATAGGTCACATAAGAACATTTCAATTACAATGAGGAATGGAGTTGTTTGGTTCCCACTCACCTTCCATCATCCTATCCTCTTGTTCCCTATACCACATTGGATAGCGAGGAACCGAGAGGAAGAGGCAACAGTAGAAGACAAAAGATTGGCAAAGCTCTCATATCAAAAAGGTTACTACTTGAAGCAGAGCAAAGAAGTGGATTGTGTGGTGGATTTTAGATAAATGGCCTTGCAATACAACCTTCAAACTTAAAGTTGTTTGAGGATAAGCAATAGCTTTAGTTGAGGGGAATGATGGGCTCAATTATTGGCTAGTTTTCCTTTTACTGTTTTATGCTTTAATCATTTTTTTTGCTAAGTTTCAAAGACATTACCAAGACCTTACATACCTTTATATGCCTTTTATATACTCTTAAGCAATTTTAAGCATGTGGAAATGAAAATATGTTATGTTGAAATATGCATGTATGAATGCATGAATGTCTACGGAATTTAGTATGATTTTATGTTTAATTTATGATTCTTAATAATGTGAATGCCTTAGGAATTAGACTAACACCTTGCAGCAAGAAGGATCGTTAACCCGTAGCAATAGGTTTTCCAGCCTGTAGCATAAGGAATGTAGATGGTTATAGAGGAGAATTCAAATAGCCAAAGGCATGACACTTTTAGAAGGAAGCAAAGGTGATCATTTATTGATCAATTGTGAGTCACCATTTAACACTCTTTCTCACTAAATAAGACCACTAAGAGGAGAAGGAGTCTACTCTCAGTAGGATTGATTCATGACACAATTGTTCTCAAGAACACGTCTCTATTATAGTAGTTAAACCGTTGGGCATAGAATTCTAAATTAGTTTTTCTACTCCTTTATAGTTGTTTTTTTTTCAGACTAATTCCTCTTCCTATCTTTGAGGGAGAGTGGACGGTTGCTTTATGAGTTTGTTTTTAGTCCGAGAAGAATAAAACTCATCATAGACCCTATATGGTGGGATCTGTTGTCGAGGAGTAAGTCTAGTTGATTGATTTGATAAGTTGATTATTGATAGTTAGTTGTTTATCTGTTACTAGTTGCAAAAATAGATACGTTTTATTAAATAAGAAATCTTCAACGGATTCTTGTTGGATTGTATGTAAGAGTTCAGTGTTTATATGCAATCAAGGGAATTAGTTTGATATAATAAATTACTAAGTGGATGTTTGACAAATTTTTTGGAAGAAACAACTCAATCAAGGGCCACTTGTGGTAATGCTAATCCACTTTATTTTCCATTGTTAGATTAATTGATACATTGTTGGATTTAGTTAGTAATTTCTAGTTATATGCATGTGTTGTAATTCATGAATGTCATTTTGTAGTTTTGAATTAATTGTGTAGCTTCATGTTGGTTTCATACTCCAAAGGAATTAGCTACGTTAGGACACTACAATTTTAATAAGTTGACAGATACAATCTTAAGAATTAGGTACCCGTAGAATAAGGTAATAGCTTATATTTATTTCCCCTATTTTGTGAATTAGCAATTCATTTTATTTTCCAAATTTTACAGTCTTTTGTACATGTGAAATTGTTTATACTCCATTGATGTAGGATGTGTCTAGGATCTATGGACACATATATTGTGCTAGAATTTTCTAAAGTTAAAGTTTATGATTCTTTGGTTGATAATTAAATGCAACCTCTTGTGAAAGATGAATTGTTCAGTTAGGGATTTATCCTCTAAGTTGTGTGTGGTATACCTAGTAAGAACCAATTTGATTAGACATTAGAGAGGCTCTATAGTATCCCTTAGCTTCCATTCTAGCTTTGTAATTTTCTAATGAACTGTCTACTCAAAATTTCTTTGTATAGACCCACTTACAACCAATGGCTTTCCTTCCTTTGGGAAAACAAACAAGATCCAAGGTATCACAAGAGTCTAAAAACATCATCTCCTCTTGCATGGCTAGTTTCTGAGACTCACTATCATTTGCAAGAATAGCTTCCTTGTAGGATCTAGGTTCATCGTCAGTACTCAATAAGGAAAATATACAATGAAAATATAGTGGCCTATACATGTCGACTAGATCTCATTATCTTGTGGATCTTATGAGAACAAGAGTATAGGGCTCTTGTTGTTCTTGATCTTGCTCAACCTCTTCTTGATTTTCTTCCTCATATTCTTTGGATTAATCAGTAACCTCATTTGAATCCTCATCTTCTTCCTCCTCATCCTCAAGTTCATCTCTTTGTTCTTCTCAAGGTGCAAGTTCCTACTTAATTTCAAAATGCACTTTCTTTTCCTTATCTTTTTCCTTTTGTAGTTCAAGATTAGAAATAACACTAAGTTCCCTAAAAATCACATCTCTAGAAAAGATATTTTTATTGGTTAGAGGATTCCATAACTTGTAACCTTTTTCAT
This sequence comes from Sequoia sempervirens, assembly GCA_007258455.2. NCBI lineage: Eukaryota > Viridiplantae > Streptophyta > Pinopsida > Cupressales > Cupressaceae > Sequoia > Sequoia sempervirens. The sequence continues at coordinate 33,651 of VDFB02342208.1, forward strand.
TATCACCATATCCAATTAAAATGCAGTTCATTTTTCTTTAGGAACATGAACATAAGCATCATAGCCAAATACCCTTAAATGTGAAACAAAGGTTTTTTACCTATCCACATTTCATAAGGTGTTGTTTCAAGAGCCTTACAAGGAGATACCTAAAAGCATTTGTTAAGACGTGAAATACTTAGCATACTTCTTGCTCTTTCCATAATTTTCCGATTCATCCTTTTTATCACTCCATTATGTTGAGGATTATATGGAGTAGTTTTTTTGTCTAACAATTCCCGCATACTTACAAAATCTATCAAATTCCTTATAACAATATTCCCCTCCATTATCAAACCTCAAAACCTTAATATTACAATCTATTTTCTTTTCAACTAAGGCTTTAAATTCTTTAAACTTAGTGAAAATTTCATATGCCTCATAAAATATAACCAAGTATATCTTGTAACATCATAAATGAAGGAGATAAAATATCTTTATTTTCCAATTGATTCCACATCCACGGGACCAAATACATTTGAATAAATAATTTCCAATTTATTCTTAAATTTATTATTACTTGAAGGAACGATTTTTTATTTTGTTTTCCAAACACACAATATTCACAAAAAATAAAACTCTCATTAGAATAGGATAAACCACCTAACTTTTTATTCAAATGGTTTTTAAGCCAACCTCACTAATGTGGCCCAATCTCTGGTGTCACAACATACAATTATTTTTAAATTTTTCAATTACATTGGTAGAGTTAACAATAGTAGTGGCTTCAAGCCTAAAAAGAGTCCCCTTCCTAGTCCCCTTCCTAGTCCCTCTTGCTATCACCAAATTTTCTCTTACCAATATGCAACCATGCTTATCAAATGTTACATGCAATCCTAAATCATTCAACTTAGAAACTAAAACCAAATTTCTTGCTAAACCTATGATATGCAAAACACTAGAGAGGGTTTTTAACCTCCCATCACTGAAACACAACTGAATTTTACCCCTTCCAAAAATAGGATATGAAGAGTTATCACTGAGGTGGACTTCACCTCCATCATATTTTTCATGTGGAAAACCATTCCTTATGAGGAGTCATATGATATGAGCATCCTAAATCAATTAACCAATGTTCATTAGTCATAATATGAAGAGAAGAAACCAAAGTTTCATCACCTGAATTTGAGGATTTCTCTATGGAGGAATCAATTTGTTTCTTTGAATTTCTACATTCCTTCTTCACATGTCCTATTTTTCCACAACATTTCACTTTGTTCTTCTTCCCAAGAGTTTAGATATTCCCTTAGACTTTTCTTTAGGCCCATTCTTATCTCCTTTAGACCCTCTTTCTTTAGGCCTTCCCCTGACATTGAGAGCATCAAACGAACTATCCATAGTCTTTTTCCTCGTTTCCCGTGACAACAATGTTGCTACAAGTGCATTCATTTTGGATGTTCAAGGTTAGCGGTGATAGCAAGAATTAAATTTTCCCATGAGTCAGGTAAAGAACAAAGAAGCATAATACATTTATCTTCTTCATCAACCTTAGCATCTATAGAGGCTAGTTGACTCAAAATAAAATTAAATGAATCTAAATGCTTGGTTATTCATTCACTTTCCTTCATCTTAAGAGAAAAAATCATTTGTTTCAAGTAGAGTTTATTTACCAAACTTTTTGCTTGGTAGATCTCACCTATCCAATTCCATAAAGCATGTGCATTTTTTTCCTTTAACACATTCAAGAGAACAGAATTTGCAAGACACAATCTGATAGTACCTTGTGTCTTCTTATCCATCTTCTCCCAATCTTCATCACTCATTTTTTGGGGTTTCTTTCCATTTGTTACAGCCACCCATTGATCTTGTTCTTCAAGGAGGTCCTCCATTTCAACTTCCACAACTCATATCCCATTCCATTAAATTTTTTGATGTCCAAACGAGAAGTTGTAGCCATGGTTTCAACACAAAAGCTACAAGAATAGATCAACCAAACTACCATTATAGCTCAAAAAACCTTTGTTCTACCCCCCAAGACACAAAACTGGCCAAGCTCTAATACCAAATGTTAAAAAATAGAAGATGAACAGCAATAATAGAATTTTAAATCAACTATAATTCAGATCTAACAGTGTTTACCATATGGATTTTTAAATTGGCAATAAAAATGAAATCGTAGAATAGAAAATTGAACACCAAACACAATGTTTAACATGGAGAAACTCTTTCAGAAAAAAGCTCCACAAAAGAAGAGATGAATAGCTTGTGTTATCAAAATATGTGATTAAAACAATACATCCACTCTAACTCCTCTTCAGTCTTCAATCCAGCAACATTTGATTACCTATAAAACCTCTCATCATGTCTCCATCTCAACCCCTTAATATATAGATTCATGGGGGCTCAAAATACCACCATAAAATATTGCCATGCATCAAAAAAAGGTTCCAAAATACCATGGTAAAAATATAAACGACCCTTACATGTTAAACATGGTCTCTTACATGACATTACACCCTTTTACAAGTTGTCATAAGAATCCCTAGAAAATAGGATATGCTCTTACATGCGTCATAGACCATCAATAGCTTATGCAAAGATTCTCTTACGCATGTCATAGATTATTCTCATGTCCAAAATGATATCCCCCACTTTTAGCCCTTACATTTGTCATGGAATCCATCATAACATCCTTAAAAATAGGCTTTCCATGTTAGACCACTAAATGGGCATCTTTTGACAACTAATAACTTATTTTTTAAGGCACCGACACATAGCAAAAGTGCCAACTCAAAATCTCACACCCCTTTTGATGGAGCACAATTATTTAATAACATAAATGATAATATTTGTGGGAAAATATAAAATAAGAATAAATAAATAACTTAGGAAATTTCCAAGGTTAAGACACATTGATTTCAAATAGATAAATCTCAGCGATTCTCTCTGGGTCTTCCTCATGATGTGGTCTCTCCTCTAGTTTTCTTTATGACACCATAAGAGGCTTATAGGCCAAAGTATCTATATTATCCATCATAATTTTGATCCTAGCAATAGGATCTTTGATCTCATGGAAACCCCCTAGATAATTTGGATTTTCTTTCTTTGTTGCTCTCCCTTCCATATAGCAACCCATTTTGTTATTTTCATCTTTATCTCCTAATCAGTTAAGCAATTTCTGATAAAATCTTTTTCAAATAAAACTCTATGATAGAATTTTGATCTCTTGGCAATGAGCCTTCTTTTATTTATGAATTTTTCTAGATCATTGTCTCTTTTAACATCCAAATTCATTTTGTAGGATTACAAAATTGGATATAGAAGCTCCAATCCTTCCTCACTAGTGACGACAAAGTCTAAAAATAGAAGATAACTAGGGAAGAATGATCCCTTTTATGCTTTCTTAAATGAGTATTATGTCTCATTTAATTTCCAAATGATTTCCATATATGCCAACCTTTTAGGCACATATTTTGTTAGGATACGTGGCCTAATTGGAGACCCATAAACTCTTACCATAGTGGTATTTGAATGGAAATATCAATCTCCCCAGTTTTGTTGAATTTCCAATCCAAGCATCCTATCCTTTGGTCTTAAGAAATTCATTATTTCCTTTAGAAACCTATCTGATGTTGCACCTAAATACCTCAATATTTGTTTATTAAAACATTCCTCAAAAACTACATAGTTTGAATCTAGGAAATGCATATCCCAAATATGCATCCAATATTGCATAGGAAGTAAGACCTTGTTGTCATCATTAAGCCTTATCACGTCCACTATTGCACAGGAAGTAAGACCTTTTTGTTATCATGAAGCCTTATTTGCAAAGCCTTATCCAAAATATTTTTTATTCCATATAAAAAATGTGACCTTGTTGTCACTTTTTATTGCCACTATTTTTTTGTGCTTTCCTTCTGCTATAGATGAAGCAAAGTAAAATTCTCTATTTTGTATATTTGCAACTATCATCATTAAATGCACAAATATTTGAGTTTTTACATCCACTCCCAAGACCTAGCATAAGGCATAATAATTTTTAATGAAATAATCTTTAAAGTTAACTTCATTGAAAGTTTCCAATTCCATGGGACTAAACCTCACTAGTCTTATATTTGTACCTCTTACTTTGTGCTTCAATAACCAATTCACCTTGTAGCTACCCTTATCATTTTGATACTCCTTGTTCAAAACATTGAAATTAATAACCTTATTGGCAGCTAAATTTAGCTTGGAAACCTTTGTAATGTACCCCTTATAAATTCTTACTAATTCACCACCATTCTTAGCGAGAAAAACTCTAGCATCAGCATCATAATTTTTTGCTACTAGTTTGAGGAAATCTACATTAATGAAAATGTTTGCGACAATTAATTTTTCCAAGTCAAAATCCCAAAAATGTGAAATAGTCTCTTTGAGGATATCCTCTTATACTAATGCACAAAAAGTGACCATTTGTTTACAGGAATTGTCACATCTATACAATTTTGTATTGATCTATCAATGGTTCTGATAAAATCCCTACCCCTTATGCATTCCTAACTTTATGTAATGATCTTGGGAATTAGACTATGGGGTCCTCATCTAATGTTTTTTTGATTTTGAGGGTTGGGAACTAGTATGACTCATTTTTAGGGTTTCTAGTATAATTTAGGGTTTTGAATTATGGTGCAAATTTTAGAATTAAGGGTGACTCAATAGATTTTTTATGCTCTTAATGTAGAGGGAAGACTTACTTGAATTCTATCTAGAAACCCTAATTCACTTCTAAGAACACTAGAGAGCTCAAAATCCACAATTTTTTCACACCACCAAGTAACTTTATAAATTTTTACGAACCCAATTGAATATTTATGAAGCAAAAATATAATGATATCTAGCAAATATCAATTGATTTTGACATTACTATTCACTTGCATGAACAAAGCATCTGTAACTAACCCTTCTACAATTTTGAATGTCAGTTGTCGATCTTTAGATGATGTGGGCGAGGTTAACGGTGATTTTTGTTTCACTTTATTTAATTGAACGGAAAAATATTTTGACCACATGTGATTAATGTTAACACAGACTGACTGCCACTACACCAAAAGCCTAAGCTATCAGTGAGGGTGACATCGGAGAGGTTTAAGGGGTACCAACAAGGGTTGAGGGTCCCTCAACCCTCATCGATACCACTTAAACCTCTCTGATGTCACCCTCACTGACAGCTTAGGCTTTTGGTGTAGTGGCAGTCAGTCTGTGTTAACAAAATTGGTGACTCCACTAGGGAAGGTTCGACTCCCACTCTTGACACTCTTTTCGTCTCGCAATCAACTATTTTTGTCGACCTCTCGACTGGGGGGTAAACTGTTGTCACGTGGGACCCTCAACCCTCGTTGATACCCCTTAAACCTCTCTGATGTTTCCCTCACTGACAGCTTAGGCTTTTGGTCTAGTGGTAGTCGATTTGTGTTAACAATTAACTAATTGCTTGCAACACCAATAGGAGGACATAAATTAGGAATGACACAACATACAATTGGATAACACTTTTAGCACCGATAAGACAAATGTCATCATATCACACCATCGCAACTTGAAGGCTTTGCACCAAATGAGAATCTGTGATGAACTAAAAGCGTGTGATACAATAGAAACATGGCATTTCGTGCCAACAAGGATTAAAGTGGGGACCACCATACGAGTACACAATGAAGGTGACTTAAGTGATTTAAAAAGCACTTGCATTAACATTCATAAGCGATCACTAGCAAAAGGGGCAAGTTAATCAACAAATATAAAGGCTTTCTATTACAACTTAAGAAAATGAGAATGTGCCAAACAAGTCTAGCATCGAAATATGTTAACACTTGTCTCTATTCTAAAGACTTTATGTAGGAATTTACGTGTGAAATTTTTGACCAGAAATAGAACAGTATATTATTATATATTAATTATATTATTATTTTTATATATTAAATATTAAATATAAAAATTGTAATAAATATATTAATTGTAATATATTAAATATTACGAGGTTTATTTATATTAGATCTAATATATATTAATTAATTATATTAAATGATAATATTATATTATTATTAATATATTTTAACTAATATATTAGTTTGTCTTGTCATTTAATCTTTATTATTCTTCCACTTAAAAGTATAACTTAAATCATTGAAAAAATGGAAAAAGTGATAGTATCATGGATTGTGAAAATCCAATAACATTAATTTTAATTACTCTCAATCAAAATATATTATACTATTACTTGTAACTTGAATAGACACTTAATACACAAAATAATTATTTACTATAAATGAATAACAAAGAATAACACAATCGTTTATTGTATTACAAATGAGTTACAATGTTACATCCCTTTTTAAATATGAGTAGAGCATGCAAGCTCTATGACACTTGTCACTTTTACATCTAACATAATTGATACCAAGCTTGTAATGATGTCATGGAATGGGTAAAAGTATTTGTTGGATTTTTTCCAACTCATTACAAAGGTGACAAATTCACCAAGAAATTTGAGTTGTGGTTGAATCATCAGTGGTGGATCAGTGGTGGAGTTTACAGAGGTGAAGGAGATCATATTCTTAAACCATGGGGCTTGTCAAACATGCTTGGGAAATTAGAGCTGTGAATATAGAAAATGTACCTATCTTGGGTACCAACTAAATTTATCAAGAAGATGTTGAAGGGGTAGTAAATTTACTACCTCCATCTTCAAATAGCTCCAAGCCACCGGGAAGGATTAGAATGACTTTGAAAGTCCATAGTTCCTCTTTGAGGGCCTCTGTCAAAATGGAGTGTGAGAAATTGATGAATTTCCATACAAAATAGATTAAAAGAATTATATTCTTGTGTTCCTAGTGAAAGCACTTATTTTCATCAAAGCTCCTCATCGTGGTTCAAAATTGGGCACAATAGCCAGGTGAACCAAATCAACTTCTTTCTAATTTCACCCATTTTGAAGGTTAGTCTATCTTTTCCCTTGAAACTATATAACTAGAGGCAAGAGAATTTAGAGTATCCCTAATAATACCACAACATCATCCTTATTAACCTCATAAAATATTTATCAAAATTCAAAACAGTACACTCAAAACTATTTTATGGACTTACAAATGATTTCAGTTGAACTCACCATCCCTCTTTATAGTAAAATTTTGAAGCTAACTCAACACTCGATCATTAATTACAATTGATAGAGAATGCATTGAAATCTTAGAAAAGCTAGAATTTACTCGTGTGAGATGTAATTTTTTTCTAAGGTATCATCAACATATGGGGAGCCACTGCAAATATTATTTGGATTGACATTTGGCTTCATGCAAAGTACCTCAAGCATTCAAAAGATATAAAATATATTGCAAATGTTATTAGAAAAGCTGGAATTTAATGGCATTTACTCATGTGAGGTGTAATTTTTTTTCGAGGTGTCGTCAGCATATGGGGAGCCATTGCAAATATTATTTGGATTGACATTTGGCTTCATGCAAAGTACCTCAAATGTTCAAAAGATATAAATCTATTGCAAATGTTATTAGAAAATCTAGAATTTAATGGCATTTACTTGTGTGAGGTGTAATTTTTTTTTTTTGAGGTATTGTCAGCATATGGGGAGCCACTACAAATATTATTTGGATTTACATTTGGCTTCATGCAAAGTACCTCAAGCATTAAAAAGATATAAAATCTATTGCAAATGTTATTTGGATTGATATTTGACTTCATGCAAAGTACCTCAAGCATTCAAAATATATGAAATATATTGTCAATGTTATTTGAATTGACATATGGCTTCAAGCAGATTACCTCGTGCAATTTTCAATATCAACTCTCAATAAATTTCCCTCGCTTTCGATTAAAAGAGGATAGTATTATTGTTTTTTAAATATCTCCCACCAACATATTAAATTAAGAACGTCAGGAAAGTACGCATGGCATTAGAGCACAAGAATGCAACTTACAATAAAAGAATAATTTCAAGAGTGCAAGAGCTTGCAACAATTGTTAATGTTGCTTGTGCAAGCTCATAAGGGGGGGTATTAATAATGAATATCCATTAATGTTTCTCATGCAGCATGTCCCATAATACATGAATATCTTGAAAGGGTAGGATAGTAATGGTATAAAATATCAATGTATTTTCAATATATTAATGATGCAAATTATTAATGATACGAAATATCAATGTATTTTTAGCCTTTAATATAAAATATAATTTATTTTCTACCTCAATAATTTGTATATATTATAATTTTTTTATCTATGAGGAGTCAGGGTCAATAAAAGATAATGAAAATAGATACAAAAATGGAGCACAAAAATGGATGCTCCTGTGGAGGGCCAGGTTTATTTTATTTTTATATTAATTTCTATAAGTTTGATTACAACTTTTCAACATTAACATAAACTATACTAAAAGACTATTGTATCTTCATACACTTAAACATTATATAACTTCAAACATAGTTGAAATTAGGGGTTGAACTCCTCGTTGGACTCTGAGGTTAGAACAAAGGCAAAAAACCAATTTATAGTATCAACATTGGAAATCTTAGTGATGGATTTCAAAAACTCTAGACCCCAACGAGCATGATGGTGATGCCCAGCCACATTATTCCTCACAACTTCAATAAGAAATGGTACCCAATGGCCATTATAATTAGGATGCACAACAAGCCATACCCCAACACCACTCTGGAAAACAAGCCCCACAATGGCACACTCCAAGAAAGATATCAGACCTAAGCACCATTTGAGCTTAATAAGAGCTTTAGCCACCTTTTTCATAGTATCTTTAGCTTCTTCTAAGTCCAATATAACCGCCACAAATTGATAGACAATGATAGAATTGAATCGAAATCTATTTTCATCTTTCATGAAACTTTTACCTAAGACTATCTTAATCGCTTACAAAACCATTGATGAATTAGTCTTATAAATCTTCTTCATCCTTAGCTCTAAAATATCCCGCTTAAAGGCCAACTGACTCTTCTTCGATTCTAAACACAACGTTGGCTCCATTATAGTGCAGTGAACACAAAAGAGAAAGTAAATATATTATAAAGGATACAAAGAGCGTCAAGTTGGTGAATTATACATAGATCAAAGTCATTAACACTCAGCCCTTCAGCATTTAATTCACCATAGACAAAATAGATATCCATAGAAGATATCAACACTTAAACCTTCAATATTTAACTAATGACAAGATAGTAGACACACACAATGTTACTACAAAAAACACTAATAAGACACAAGTTCCAACAATGTGTTGCAAGTGATTTGAAATATTAGTCTGCTAAGTGTCAACAAACTAACATTTATTTTTTATTTATGTATTTAACTTCCCACTTACTTATTAAAACTTGTCTCTATTCCAAAGACTTTATGTACAAATTTGATTGTGTCAGAACTTCAAGACAAAATAGAATTTAAATCGTCGATCTGCAACCATCCAATGATGTATATGTAAATCTATTTAAACTTATAAATTCGCCAAGTAACTCAATCATTATCATTTAGCATTTGATATTTTTTCCACCCACATTATGATTTTTCAAAATCTTACCGAGCACATTTTCCATATAATAAATTATAGTTTTGAATATATAATTCGCCAATGAACTTATTTTATTTGTTTGAATACAAGTTTAATTCGCCAACAAAACTATTTTATTGGTTTGCATACAAGTTTAATTCACCAACAAAATTATTTTATTTTTTTGAATACAAGCATAATTCGTCAACGACATTACATTATTTGTTTGAATACAAGTATAATTCGCCAAGATTTTCTACAAATTTTGAGTGATTTAAAAAATTGCCAATAAAAATAATATTTTTCTTAAATTGCCAATAGAATTAATATTTTTTTATAAATAATGCAAGGTTCGCTAGGTTTTTTATATCTTTTCTCGAGGGGATTTCTTAAAGTTAAACCTTGGACTTGGAAAACTCTTTGATATTGAAAAGAATTTGATTAAAAAAAATACTATCAAAAGGTACATTTGTGCAACTAAAAGCTATGCTTCATTGTTATCACTAAATGAATGTCCAAATGTGATGGGTTTACATGGGATGGCAGCCTTAAATCACAACTTTGTTCATCCCCATCGAAACACAAATACTCCATTTGAGCAATAGTTGTTTAAATTTCATAAAGAAGCATACCATTTTAGAAGTTGTCAATTATTTTACTACACATTTGACCCACCTATTTGTTGATTCTCCTACATGATCTTCATTATCAAAGCCTCCATTCATGTGCCACCCCATTTGCACATATATTGTATCAATATATATCTTTATGCATCTAACTGACTATTACAAAATCCACAGCGCTTTTCATTGTGTTCCTTGTTGTTGTTACTACTCTCCATCTTATATTTTTCTCTCTATCATGAACTAGTTATACCCTCACCCACACACCCATAATTGTGGTGATAGACTACTCCATCAATAAGATTTCAACATGCTTTTCTACAAGCAACATCTTCATCCAAAGAGATTAGTTTGCAAAGTGCATGCCTATGTCTTGTTAGAAACTCACTTAGCACTTCTTTTGTAGATGTATATGTAGACACCTAAAAATGACTAACATATTTTCATCTTTACATTTTATCATTAATTCTTATCTATATTAAATTACTTTTAATTATTTAATTAAACTAATATTTTATTTTTTCATCTATATTAAGCATTTTCCCAACATTCATTTCAATTACTTCTTTTGGTCCACTGTAATTAAATAATTTTCAAAAATATTAGCTATCACTTCTTCCATGACTAAATAAATTAAAATAATTTATTTAAAAATAAATAAAATTAATATTTTAATTTATTTTTACAACTATATTTTAATTACATAAATTTATTTAATTAATTCTTTCAATTATTACACCTCATCAATCCAAAATATTTATTAATTTTAGCTCTTACCATTTCTCAATTTTTCTCATCCATTGATAATGAATCTTCATTGTTGATTAAATAACAAGTGAAGCATATAAATAAAACTCTTTATCCACACATTATTCCCTAACACTGGAACAGACTAGCTAGCTAGCATTATCAAGAGTATGCATTATCAAACATGAGCATTATCTTTTATCTTTGTTCATATATCATATATCATTGCAAATTCATGCTATCATACTATCATTGTGCTATTATGATTATTTTGAAGAACAACCCACATATCAAACATTCAAGCAAATATCAAATAAACAATGAAACAAATAGAGGTCTTTGCTATGGTGTAATTGTTCATTGTTTGATTCATGCATAGATCTTAAGCTTTATTGAGTGATTTTTGAATGTGAATTTGGTACTTTCATTGTGGTTGTATTTTATATAATTCGCATTTTCGCCATCCACATATACATCAACACAACAAATTGCATCATGTAGGAGTCAATCGTTCCTTAAAAAAACATATCAATAGCACATGTCCAAAATGATCTTCATAATCAAAGCCTCCATTCATGTACCACCCCATTTGCACATATAATGTATCAATCTATATTTGTATGCATCCAGTTGGCTATTACAAATTCACATTACTTCTTATTATGCTCCTTGTTGTTGTTACTATTCTCCATCTTATCTTTTGCTCTCTATCATGAACTAGTTATGCCCTCACCCACACACCCCATAATTGTGGTTATAAACTATTCTATCAAGAAGATTTCAACATGTTTCCTACAAGCAACATCTTCATCCAAAAAGATTAGTTTGCAAAGTTCATGCCTAAGTCTTATTAGAAAGTCACTTAACACTTCCTTTGTAAAGGTATATGTTGACACATTTTCATCTTTGTATTTTATCTTTTTCTCATCAACTCTTCTATTCATAATAATTAAATAATTTTTAATTATTTAATTAAACTAATATTTCCTCTTTTCATTTAATTATATAACTAATTTATGATTAATTATGATTAAATAATTTTCAAAAATTATTAACACTTCTTTCATAATTAAATAAATTAAAATAATTTATTTAAAAATAAATAAAATTAATATTTGATTTATTTTTCCAAATGTATTTATGAATTAAATAAAATTCTTTCAATTATTCCATCTCATCAAACCAATCTATTTACTAATTTTAGCTCCTACATTTTCCGAATTTTTCTCATCCATTGATTCTTCTAATCAACCTCCATTGTTGATCAAAAGCATATAAATAAAATGCTTTATCCACATCAACACAACAAGCTGCAACATGTGGGAGTCAATCATGCCTTCAAAAATCATACCAATAGCACATGTCCTAAGAAGATCAACACATTTCAACCAAGAAATCAATTCTAACATCCGAATGGCTTGGTGCTAGTGCTCAAATCGACATCATCAAACCATGTGAAAGCTAATCAAAGGTTTTCTTAAGAAGCCCAACCATACAAATCAACAACTCCCCCACCATTGACAAATCCTTACTCCAACATGACTTTCTATTTCAAGAAAATTCTCAACCTTACTAGCAAACCACCTTTAGATCTTGTCCCCCATTATTTGCTAAGACTTGTCTAATTAACAGCACACCAAATCACACAGTCCCAACAACAAAACCAATACATAAACCACCCACCCAATGCATGCATTAGACCATGGTTAACAATTTCTTACAACCTTTTATTCACACTAGCATATAGTTAGATTTTAGATTCACTTGAAGCACGCTAGAGCTCCTCCATAACCCTCATTAGATTTAACACAAAAACGTGCATTACACAATGATAAGATGTGCTATTAATCAGACATAGAAAATAGCAAAAACCTCTATATTCTTATGTATTCATCTTCTATTTCAATCATTACATATCTAAGATTTTATAGACATTTCACCCCAACGCAATTGACTCTAGTTTGCATGCACATGCAGTGTAAATCACCTTGTATCATCAACCGAGTCTTACATTCGCATTATACTTCAAGACATCTACATGCTTCGTTCTAATAACTACAAGTAGAAACTTTTTCTTTATAGTTTGGAGGTCATCTATTCCTGGAATTTATATATTTTAAATTAGAGTATACTTTGTTTTTTTTTCGTACTTTCAATTTTTGAACTTTCTTAAGGCTGTCTATCAAATTTTGCTTACGTATAAACAACGATTGTGGTCAATAATTATGGAAAAGCCATCATAAACTTTAATCAAATTTTTTAAAGTCTCGTCTCTTTATCAAAGTCTCATTTCTCTAATCATTTCTAATCCATTTTATTTCCTAATCAACAATTTTCTCAATAATTAGTCCTTATCTTTTTTCTTATTCTTTCTCCTCTTTTATTTTCCCTTCTTGAATCCCGTGCAACTTTCTCCCCTTCCTCTTCTTTTTATCCTATCTTGGTCTGCATTCGCTTATTTTGTTCCTACAGCTCTTGTTTCATCCTGATGATGGATCACAGATCCAAAACGTTGATGCAAATAAACTGCATACAGTTAAATCCAGATAACAACACTCTTAGGAATCATTTTGTTCAGACGTTTTGGCAAATTCCTTGAGCAAATATTTGTTGTGCAATAGTTCATTATTTTTGCAATAGTAAATTTTTTCAGAGCTTAATGGGGACCTACAAATCTTTTCTCAAAAGATTTATACTACAAAGCTTTGTCCTGTGCCGTCCTATTAAAATTGGTAATAGTACTGCATTAATGTTTTGATAAGGTGAATAGGTGTTAAACATAATAATCAAACATGCAGACGTTACAGGACAAAGCAGAATGTGGTTGTCTTTGTTCCATACTCCAAATTCAATTACCAAGCAGAATATGGGGTTAACCACTAGCCTCGCCATTGGCGGTGATGTTCAATTATTGTCTTTCACAATCTTGTAATGCCAAGCATAACAATCAATGGATTAACTTTCTATTGCAAATACCAAGATGCTACGATGCTCTTTTGTTCCATACATGATTACAAAGTTTTTCTCGGAACATGATTACAATGACTTACATCTTGTGATTGATTACAGGCTCTGGCAGCGAATGATACTGAATGCTCTCTTGCCGTCTCTTTGTATTTGGAATGGCCCATATGCACTCTTGTGCATTACAATAGACTGCTCCATCCCAAATATATCATTACAATGATGCGTATCTTATAATTACATGTTATTTAATCTACACAAGCAATCAATTGATGCACTCTACAAATTCAATATGATTACAAATGATGATGTCTTTCCAGACAAAAATTTGCAAAGAATAGTTTGGACTTTGTGCCTGCACTTACATAGCGTCTTTACCTGATACAAAGACAAGCTTGAAATTATAATATTATACAGCTAGATAATGAACAATAAATGAAATTAAGAAAAATTATACATTAAAACATATTAATAACATAGCATTTTTGCAGACCATGATATTTAGTTAAAAAAGCTTGAGGTGCTGTGTAGAAGATTTTGCATCAACATTTCCAATCCCCCTCCATGACATATGGATAATATTCTCAATATATAGTCTATACCATAGAAGCAAATATATTTCTTGGGAATATCGTGGAAAACCAAAAGATAATATTTTCAACTGTGCAGGATACTATCAGGAAAAATATGGGAAAATCTCAGGAATCCAACAATAAATAAATAAAAAGAAATAACTGATGCTTTTTACATGTAAAGCCATCCTAATCGCACAACATGAATATTGAAATATGGGTTTTTGTCATTAATTTTGAGATCACTGATTACAGTGCACAGTCCATAGTGCATTACTACACTTTTCAACTTCAAAGTTTGAACTCTGAAAATCACTACAAACTACAAATATCAATATACGAAGTAACACAAAGCAGGCAGAGCCAATGAGGCTAGCCGTTTCAACTTCAAAGTTTGAACTCTGAAAATCACTACAAACTACAAATGTCAAGATACGAAGTAACACAAAGCAGGCAGAGCCAATGAGGCTAGCTGCTATGAAGTATGATCAACTGTGAGGCTGCAGTTCCAAATGGTTTTGCAATGGTTTATCAAGAATGAAGTGAAGTGAGATCATCAAGCATTTTTATATGAACGAGCTAAATAGAATAGATTGTCTTATACTAGCTAGATGTAATCATATGCAATATAAACCTGATTACTTACAATCACTTAGTTCAGTAATGCACTGAGTTAAAACAACTATTCACTTCTACATAATACATTACAAGCCTTCCTCCTCCACAATCTGATGTAAAGCCAGTACAAAGGGACCTGTTGATGTTAAGTCAGTCCTAATGCTATAGTTCAATGTTGTAAATTGGCACCATGTTTCTCATTAAGACCAAACACACCACCATCTCCATATCTTATACTATTGGTTGCTAGTTTACAATAGAGATTTGGTTTCTATAGTGCTCATAACATTCTATATTACCAACATCATAACACCTTTCCAGATTGATGTGCAAGTATACTGGCATAGCTCACACTTGCTTACCTATACTGACATAACATCATTCCACAAGTCCTCCCAAACAGAGATATCTGCCTGCTTCCCAATCATAAATTCTAACAAAAAAAGAAGTAAACAAGGTACTCTCAGTTATCACATGATGCGATGCAAAGTTTACAAAGAGCATGAAACAATCTTACAAAGCAATACAACAATCTGAAACCCCACATTCCCATCCCCATGGCCATTTCTGGCACTTTGGGACAGCAGGGGACACCCATCATCCCCACAGTATGCAAGAATTTTCAGGACTGTGCCCAGGACGGCATTCAAAAACTCAGAATGTTACCAGGACATTTGGCCACACCCCCCACCACCACAGGACAGCCAGAGACATCCGGGCATTCCCAACAGCCAAACAAATTAGCAATGTTTAAAACAAAAACCACTTCATTTAAAAAAAATACAAAATTCTTGGCAACTAAGGCCATGGAACACAATATAGGGCCATGATGAAAAGTGGATAGCATCAGCTACAAAGCCACAACTCATAGAACCAGAATCAAATTTTGGAAAAACATTATGATGTGTGCCATCCTTTGTTAAAACCAGAAACCAGTACCATGCAAAAGGCCAATTGTTACCCATATACTATGTCACAGGATTCACAATCGTATAGATTGTTTTAATAAAGTTGCTAACTGGATGCCACAAGTGGCTTCATCCTACCCACCCCCTTGTCTCTATTTAGATTTTCATAGTGTTTGCTAATTTCAATAGCCTGTCTAATATCATGTGTCTAATGTCAATACAAAATCTTCTATACAGTTTTTTCAATTGTTATTTTACTTGTTAGAACATAACCTTCTAGTCACGAGTCAAAAAACCACAAATAAATGTCTTAACATTAAAGGATATTCCATAAAAGGATGAAATAATAAACTAGACAAAACCATCCACAGTTATCAACTGACAATCACTCATTTATTTTGTATTGGTTTCCAAGCTCAACTAATTATAGAGCAATTGTCCTGCTAATTTTAGATGCATAAATATACAAATGCATAAATTGAGATATGAAGCATAAATCAATAAATTTGGAACCTTTTCTGTGTACTCAATGTCGATAGCCAGCCATCATATTTGTGCTGAAGAACACAAAATTTTGGAGATTTTGGGTCTGTCAGTTCCTTGGATGACCTGTCATGAAAAGTATGTTCAACAGGTGCTGTCTCAAGATGCCATTTGTAAAAACTAAAAATGAAACAATAGTTTAGAAATTGTGGAGTGTACCTCTCTGGAACAAATGGCTTATTAAAATGTGGCATTGGCCGTGCATGAGGAACCATAGCCTTTCGCATAATTTTAATCTCCCGCTCCTCATCCGCCTTTAAGTCCAGAATCAATCAACCAGTAGTACAGTTAGAAACATAATTCAGTTGTGTGCAATTTGATTCCTTTTATTTCACTAGCAGCTTGAAAAAACAATTTTTCAGAATTTGATGATAGAAACTCTAGATTGCATGCACCAAATATTACCATTCACCCTTCCCAGTAATTTCAAAAAAAAAAACAATGGTCCAAACAGGGATTCAAACAGAAGCACTTCTAACATACTAGACTAAAAATATCTTTGAGAATCCCTTTGCCATGTAACAATTGAATTCCTTCCAAGGTGAACATTATGCTAAGTTCTTTAAGTCTTTAAGAAGACAGACTTGGTGTCTTCGGAACAGAAATGGCTATTGTCATTGTTGGGAATTGAAAGAGACTCACCAAGCTAGCAGATTGGTTCCTCATTTAAGTAATTTAATATATAAGAGCCATTAAGTCCAAGACAGTAAGAGAAAACAAGTGAACTGAATAAAGTGGCATGCAGATGTTGATCCTGAATCTATGCCACTACTTCATCCTCTAATACTTTATAACTTCACATAGCTCGTCTCCAAGGAAGGTAACAGCTATGCTTCAGATAATGAACAACAAATTGGTGCCTATGATAGAAGGATAATTGAATTGGGGCAGAAACTTTTAGAGGGAACTAAACTGGGAAACAAGGAAATTGCATGTTTCCATGTAAATGTAAGATGAAAAGAAGCAGAAAGAAACAAAGATAGCTAAATTAGCTGACCTAGGTGGATAATGCAATCAAAAACATTGCTCAAGAAGATTTGAAATAACTTCCATTAGTAGATGACAAAGTCAATGAGAGGAAAGATGAACTATCCTCATATGAGGAGAAGATATGCACTTTGTTGCTGTATACTTCCAACTTACCAGACAAGCATATTGAGAATGGATTCCACTGCAGTTGCACATAACTGTGTACATGTAACTTGTTATATAACTGCAGTTCCACCTCTTAAGCCATTTAAATTGTATCCTTTCATTTTAGATACTTGAGTTGCTTGCTATTTCTATGCTTTATAAGTCTTTGGGTTGTTTTGTGAGGTGAATGCCAAAATTATCAAAGTGTTTTTAAATTTAGTGGAAATTGACTTGATACCCAAGTCAAAAGTTTGATTAGTCTTTCTATCTTTGAGTTCATGCAGTGGCGTCAACTCACAGCAAACTACAACTTTGTGTCCACTTTTATTACGTCTATCACCATCCCACACACCATTGGTAAATTATCAGATTAAATATTGATAAAGAAGAGCCTTGCTCTTATAAGATTTACATACCCTACAAATTAGGAAGATAACGTAACGTAACTGAAAGAGACAAAAGCAAACAAAAAGGCTATAATCACGGAGATGTGATTATAGGCAAACTAAACGAAACTAAAGCATTAAAATAGGCACGACAAGTGCCATTACAGATATGACAGATATGAGCATTAAACTAGGAACTTACTATAGTTCTAATACCCTCCCTTAAAACTCAATCTTTCAACTAAAGAAAAACTAAGTCTACCCATATTGTGCTGGTCATCAAAATGCAAAGTGTGCAAACTCCTTCTGCTTCTGCTCAGTTTGCTCCACTACGTGAGCACTTTGCTGAGATGCTTCCTAGTTGGACTTCTCATCAGCCAACCGTTTTCTGCAATACCTTTGTATATGACCAATCTTCCTACAGTAATGGCAAGTAAAAGACTTCTTGGAGCCCTCCTCCAAATCGCCTCGTCCTTTCTGCTGAGTGAACTTGCCTTTGCCAATGTCCTTGGCAGTAAATGCTTGTTCAGCACTTGGAGACTCACTACTGCTCCCAAACTGCTTCTTCCACCGATCCTGTTGCAAAAGCTTGTTGCACATCTCATCAAACTTCAAGTCAACATTGGTGGATGTAATGTTGAGCGTTTCGATGAAGTGCTGAGCATTTCGATGAAGTGCTCGTAGGAACGCGGCAAACTTTTCAAAGTGATCACCACCATATCCTCCTCTTCTACCTTACGACCAATGGCCTCCAATTGATCGCGAATATTTTTTACTTTCATCAAGTACTCCTGCAAAGACACTTGGTCATCCATCATAATAGAAAAGAGCATATTCTTCAGAAAGAAAGAAAAGAGCATATTCTTCAGAAAGAAAGCCCTTCTCTTGTCTGAGGTCTCATGAAGATCTTTCAAATGCTTCCAGATCTCCATAGCAGATTTACCAGAAGGTATTTCTGGTAACATGTCATCGGCGATAAATAATTTAAGAAGCATGACTACCTCCCTATTACTTCCATCATACTTGTCATGATCCTTCCTAGCAGCAGTGGGATGACCTTCTGTACCTAGAACAAGCGCATCCAAACACCGGTACTCAAAGATGGTAAGCATCCTCTGCTTCCACGTGTTGTAATTCTTTCCATTGAACCTCTGCGAACTTTCCAACATAATATTGGACAAAGACGCCATCCCTCCCGTTTTCCAAAGCACGAAAAATGAGGTAATCCAAAACTCTGTAAATTTTTGAAGAATTTTTTTTTGAAAACTCTATACAAAAATTTTATTTTTCCCAGAATTTTTGTCAAAATTGGTTGAAAGAACTTTTCAAGCTGCCATGAAATCACGTGAACTTTGGACAAATATCAAAGCACGGATCCCAAGGTACAAATTTTGAAGTACCCAGAAAAAAATAGAGTCAACCCAGAAAATATCTCCAAAAACCCACAAAAATACTGTACTCAGAAAAAAAATTTGGCTTCAATAAGAGGAGATATCTACAAAACCCTAGATGCAGCACCAAAAAACTGAAAATGACCCATGATTTTTAGAAAAAAACTGAAAATCGCGTCCAAAAAATGCCAAAAGAAGGAATAGCATACAAGATCACCGAACTCAAAGTGTTGTGAGACACAAATCGGAACACTAGCCGTCGTCTGTAGAAAACCCTCGCTATAAGAACACCTGAAATCACGAAAATCCCATCAAAGGCGTCACGGACTGATGTAGACGCACGGGATTTGAATAGAAGAAACCCTCGTGCGGGAGAGAATACAGAGGGAACTTGCCCAGAAACCCAAAGACACACGGGTTTCATGAAAACGCGGAAAGAAACAACCGTCACGTGCTTGCAGTATGATGAAAGGTCGTCGCGAGTTAAAACGATGGTAGCACACAGTCCGCCAATACTCAAAAAACACGATTTCTGAAGAATGCCGCCAAGACCCACGACCCACAGAAACGTGTGATTTGAAGAAACCAGACCCGCGTTTTTCACCACGAAAATCCTAAAAAAATACCTTCGAAAAACCAACAGCTAACCAGGCTCGTACATGAGCTCTGATACCATATTGGTAAATTATCAGATTAAATATTGATAAAGAAGAGCCGTGCTCTTATAAGATTTACATACCCTACAAATTAGGAAGATAATGGAACGTAATTGAAAGAGACAAAAGCAAACAAAGAGGCTATAATCACAAAGACGTGATTATAGGCAAACTAAACGAAACTAAAGCATTAAAATAGGCATGACAAGTGCCATTACAGATATGACAAATATGAGCATTAAACTAGGAACTTACTATAGTTCTAATACACACTCTCCTTTATGGTAATATTTCTTTTAATGCAAATCATCAAGGACTGAAAATTCTGTGAAATGTTCGCATTTTGCATCTTGTCTTCCCACATTAGATTACTTACTCAAGGTTCTTTCTCTCACAATAGTGTGCAAGATGGTAACAAGTACCACAACCTCCACAACTTTTCCTATGGGGCCAAGCTTTGAGCCTTGCAAAACCCTAACACTTTTCCATGTGTCTCTCCTAGTGTTGTACCAAAGAAAGATGGTTCATAGAGAATGTGTATTGATAATAGAGCTTTGAATAAAATAACTATCATAAACAAGCACCCTCTTCCACATATTGATGATCTCATGGAATAACTCCAACATGCTAAATACTTCACAAAGTAGGATTTGTATGAGTGGCTTAATATTTGGGTTGCATAATGTTCCAATTACTTTAATAAATTTTGGGATCATTCATAGATTCTTCTCATTGTTTACCTAGGTCGTATACTAGCAAAACTTGTGATGAGCACCTAATGCACTTGAAACAAGTTTCAAAGGAGAACAAGCACAACTATCACTTATCTGTTTGGGACATGTGGTTGGAGATAAAGAATTGAGAATTGATTTAACATAAGTGGATGCCATTTAACGCAAGTCAAGATAGCACAATCATTAGGGCCTATGGCCACTTTGGTAGAGTATAAAAGCTTCCAAGGTACACCACCAATAGAGTTCACATTGGAATTTGTGTGCCAAGTAGACATCATAGACCAACTGTTTCATAATGACTGAGGAAAGGCTGCCTACCATCACCTTCCGCACCAATGCAACGACATTGTTGTCATCAAGAGTGTTGTACCCAAAACCAAAAATTTTGCTTCACTAAGGTATTTTGCTTAATTGAGTTTTAATCTTGTTAAAGTGATGTCAAAAGGTCGTTTTTGGGGTTTTTAAATATGGAGTTGGTGTCAGTGTCATGTCAGTCGATTACTGAAGAGATTTAAGAAAAATGAAAATCTGAAGGAAAATTGTCAAAATTTTCTCTCTGGAGAGGGGAGCACATTTTGAAAAGGGTGCCCTATCTTTTAGGGGCTCAGATCCTGTTTTTAGGGTTTGTCACCTCCAGTAGATATTTGTCCGGCATCATGTCAGCTTCGCAACAGGCTATCAAGCTTGTCAAACGGACCTGTTTCGTGCAAGTTACGGGAGGTATAGTGCAAAATGAGAGGAGATCGAGAATTGGCTAACACTGAAGAAAAGCGCAACTTTTGGAAAAGGCACCCATCTTTTTGAGGTGTTAAATGAAGGATTTTGACTAAATGTCACCTAAGATGTTTATCTCACATTTGTTTGAACTTCGCAACGCATCCGTCAGTGGGTGAATCTGAGTTGCAGAAGTGCCTGAGCCGGAGGTCAAACGTAGGGTCAAATCTTGGTCAAAATATCAAGGAAAAAGCAAAAGAGCACTTTTTTAGAAAGGCGCCTGAGCTTTTCAAGCCTTTAATGCCTTCTTTCTGATGATCTCAGATGTTCAATTTGTCCGTGTTACATTCAGCTTTTCGTTGCCTGTCTCCGTCAGTTCAGAAGATGACTCAACAGCTTGCAGTCGGAGTTATTAAGTTATTTTGTTCAATTCCAGAAATGGCTAAGTCTGGAGAGAAAAGAGCAACTTTTGAAAAAGGCGCCCTTGTTTTTCACCCCTCAAATGAAGTTTTCTGGAGAAATGTGCCTTTGCAGCTGTCATCCAGAATGAGGTCAGCTCCGCAGTGAACCTGTGATCCAGTCTGGAAAATTGGTAAAACAGAAGTTATGAAGGATTTCGTTTTTCCCTTCATACGAGATCGAGATGTCAAAATTTGACTGTCTGAAGAAAAGCGCAGCTTTTGAAAAGGGCGCTTGGATTTTTGAGCTTTCATATGTTAGTTTTATGGTCTGCAGTCTCAAGGTATCTTTTGATCAGTTTTTGTCCAGCTCTGCGATGCACCTGTCAGCCAGCCAGTCAGTGAAGTTAGTCAGCTAGTGTCAGAGGATGAACAGAGGTCCCGGCAGAGGTTTAAATCCAAATTTTCATCAAATTTGGTTAAGTCTGGAATTCGCCTTAAGAGGTCAAAGTTGAATTTTCGAAAGAGGTTGACTGGTGCGCCCTAACTGGAGTTCTGACTGCAGTTAGACTGAACGTTTTCTGGGTTGTCATCTTCAGTTCATATATTGGCATGTTGAGTGATCTTTCAGTTCGCATGTCGAGTTAACTAGTTTGCATGTCTAGTTAAACTTGATTGCATGTTGAGTTAACTAAAGATTATGCTTGAAAATCAACTTGAGTTCACATGCATGGCGATTTTAGTTGAAGTTGAGAAGACTTTGTGAAGTAGGCGCCTCATTTTTGTCAACCGGAGTCTTAATTTCAGTCTTGAAAAGGGACGCCATATTTAGATTAAATTATGAATCATCAATTTTGTGAAGTATGGCGAATGTCTTCACTGTCAACTGAAGTTCCAAAAGGGTCGCCATTTTTAGAATTAAAGCATGAGTGTGAAATTGGCGAATTCATTCACTTCTTGAATGTCAACTGAAGTCTTAAAAGGGACGCTTTAGTTCTAAATTGTAAATTTAAAGCAAGTGAAGGATGGCGAATTCACATGAGAATTGTTAACTAAAGTCAAAATCGCATGATGCTCTAAATGGTGTTGTTAACTGAAGATTGAAAGGGAAACCCTAAAGCATGGCGCTTTAATTAGCTTATTTTAGTTTCAGTTAACTAAAATGAGGTCCAATCACAAGCCAAGCGCACTTTTCAAGGTTTTAGTGCTTTGTGCGAATTTCATAGATGAAAATCTATTTATTCAAGCATTGGCGTCCATTATTTCTTCATCTTGAGCTCTGAAGTATACATTCTTCTTGAGCGACCAGCAAGCTAAAGGTGCTACAGTTGTCAGAATTCAGCGTTCTTCATAGCAACAGATTCAGATTGATCAAAGGAAGAAGATTCCAGACTTTATTTTCACTTTGCATGCAGGTTTCATCAAGTTCCAGAGAAGAGATTGGCGAATTCTTCAGAAGCAGAACAAGCAAAACTTTCTATCTTCTGTCTTATTTCTTCTATTTCTCATCTTAGGTACTTTCTTCGCATGTCAAAGAAATTCAACATATTTTCAGAGTTTGATCATCTGGGTTCACATACTTCAGTATTTGCAGCAAAACCCATGTCTTAGATTTTTTTTTGAGAAAATCACCCCGTAGTCTTCATTTTGAAGCTCTATGCTTTTTTCCGAGAATTTCTTTGCATGTGGGTCTAAAACACATCTTTTCGAGAAACGAGCTATCTGGGTTGTCTTAGAATTGCATTCTGCACAAAACCCACGTTTCAGAAAAATTTCGAAAATTTCTTTCGTCATAGGCTATTTTTAGCCTTGCCCAGAGATTTTCAGTTTTCCAGAAAGTGTTCAAGTACATTCAACTTTACAGTCAAAAGTCGCCATTTTCAAATGTAGTTCAACCTCATTGATTATAAGGCCAAATCGGCTCTTATGCATAATTTTGTCAAAACTTCAGATACAGACCTGAATCACGTTTATCCAGTGGTTAATCTGAGCAGTCTGGAGGGTGTTAGCAGCAATGCGTTGAGAAATCTTGAGCGTTCCGGGTTGCTGGCAGCGGCATCCATTCCTGTTACCACTTTTGATCTTGAGTTCGTTCTTGCTTGCATCAAGCATTATGACTCATCTTCACGTCAAATCAGATCAGCAGATGGGAGGGTAGTTTGCAGTCTCAAGCCGAAGGATATAGAGAAATGTTTTGCTATTCCTCCTCGTTCAGATAACTTTATTGTGGTTCTTGAGGCCTGTGAGAAGATATGGGATGGAGATCAACAGCGTTCGCAGAGAAAGGTGGCTTAGAAATGGTTGAAAGTTCAAAAGACTAACATGCCTAAAAAGGTTGGTCGTGGTGAATTCAAAGACGAAGTTGCTGTTTTGATAACTTTGCTCAATCGAGTTACCGGTCAACAGGATGCCAGCACTTTCCGTTCATGGATGTTTTACCTAATTACCAGAATTCTTGATGGCACAAAGCATTTTGACTGGGCTATGTTGATTAGTGATTGCTTACATCAGCAGATTACTAATTTTCTCAAGTATCATGAGCTTCATATGATATCATACTTGGTTTACTTAGTTGCATTCCAAGGCAGCTACAAGTATCTGAAAACTAATGGCACTCTTGGTGTTCAACGTGTTCATGAGTATTATCCTCAGTTGGAGTTTTCTCAATCCGAGCAAGACTTCCGAACAGTGAATGATCACTTTTCTATGAGGACAGTTAGAGATCTTGACAACGAAATGCACATTCGTATTTCTGCCGAGGCTAAATCAGCGATGGAGACTTGGGCGGATTGGTTTATCCAGTTCCCTACTTTCACATACATCCGGGTTTATGGATATGTTGGAGAGCCCCTAATGTTACCGAGGTACCCTTCAGACAAGATCATCTTCATGGAGTTTCTCAGACAGATGCAGCATGTTCATTTCTTTCTTCGCAATCGTCATAAGACTACGGCTAATTTTCCATTTACATTGGGAATTTTCACATGCAATGCAGCAACAGATGCCAAGCTTATGTCAACCGAGATAGAAAGGTTCAAACTCAAGACTCATACTGAGAGGCGTTCCTATGATCCTCTCGGTCATTATGCAGACAGGTTAGAGCGAGGGATTGCACATAAGCCAACACTTGAGGATTTCTGGGGCAAATTGTGAAGATGAATTCGAGGTTCGTCGTCGTCACTATTGTAGACTCACTATTGGTCAGCTCTCTGATTACCTATCAGAAGATGTTGATGGTCTATCAGATGATGATGGAGAAGTTCTTCTCAATTCATATGTCAGAGATCAAGTTGCTCGGCAGCCACTTCGCTCACCTGATTGGTATGCTAAGGAGAATACTTCTATCGAGGAGGTTTCTAGATCAGTTATCAAGACTAGCAAGTTGTTCTTGGAGAGTAAATGGAAGCGAAAGTCAGTTCCTGTGACAGAGCCGCCAAGGGATTTCTCTTCGTTGCCTTCTACTTCTAGGTCAAGACCTCGGGTCAAAGCTATTGTGATACCTCCTGAAGGAGTTAGACTCAGTGGAAACACGGGGAAGAGAGCTACTGGTAAGAGGAAGCAGAAGCAAGTTGAGAATGTACCTGAGACTCCAGTAGAGACAGTCATTCAAGTTGAACCTCACGTTGAACCTCCTAGTTTGCCTCACATACAACCTATTGATATTGATTCTGAGCCTGAGACACCAATTCAAGTAGGATCAGAGACAACTGAACCACCACAGGATGATACATCAAGGACAGTCTCTCCTCGAATTGAAAATATTGTTCAGTCTTGTTGGCTCGAAAGGTCTTTGGGGAGACAGAGGCGAGAACTTTCATACAACCTTGATTTATCTAAGTTCGGTGAACCTTATCAGAGAAGGTCGAACAAGAAGATCAAGAAACAGGTGCATATTGAGAAGACTCCAGAATCAGAAATTGTTATAGAAGTTGCCGTTCCTCCAGAGGGTAAGAGCCTGGATGAAGTCGAAGTTGGTGACTTTACTTTCACTAAGGCTAATCTTGGCAGGACCACCCGAGAGACGGACGTGACTCTTCTCAAAATTGTCACTAATAATCTTGAAGAACGAATCACGAAAGATGGAGAAGATAAGGCCTTACTTAAGGCTGAAAATAGTCAACTTCGTCAATATATTTCTGATCTTGTTCACGGAAATTCAAGTAGAGCGCCTGTTCTTCCTCAGAATACACCTGCAGAACAACGAAAACTGGATCAGTTAGTCAGTCATGGCAGACTTTTGGATAGCTGGATTGAAAGTGTAGTTGCTGCAGGTCAACGTCTTCTTGCAGATTTGTATCAGTTGAGGAATGATGCACATAAACTCCGTCAGGGTATTCAGTTGCTTGAAGTTTCGGTTGCAGAGAATTTAGCCAAGGATCGTGTTCTTGTATCTCAGTTGTCAGTTGCATACGATGCCTTGGAGATTGATGAGGATCAAGAGAAAGTTTTCACTTGGAGAGAGCAGCACCTTCTCAAAATGGAAATATGTGAGAAGATCTCTACCAAGTTATTTTCACTGAAAGATGATGTAGTTGGAGTGCTTGCACTTGTCAGTGGTTTTGTTGTTCAGATTCCGTGTCATTATCTTCTTGAAGATGGCACGTATGTTGAGTTGAACAAAGTACAGGCTGAGTTCGAGAAGCTGATTCGTGATAGCCTTGAAGGAGAGCCTATGGCGCCTAAGTTAGAGAATATTTCAATTATTTCAGCTAGTCTCAGAAAGGCGACTGAAGATTGTAAAGATGGCGTGCATACTGTCAAAGAAGGCGACAAAGAACTGAAGAAACAGACTGTTGTTTTGAACAGCATCAAAGTGCCAGATGACAGAGATTGATTGATGTTCTTGGGAAGTGTGTTAGACCGAGATGACATGGAGTGATCTGCCAGTTGGAGCCTGCAGTTAATTTCGAGGGTTGAGTCATGAGCGGCAGTTAACTCAACTTTCAGTCTTGAGTTTACTTGCTGACTTACACATGCTTATCTCGTCCTTGGAATTATCATCATAGGAGTTAGGGTTAGGGTTTCCAGTTAACTGAAGGTAGTGTCCAGTTAACTTTGCTTTAAATAAGGACGTGCATGCTTGCACATGTCCATTTAGGTTAAATGTATCTGCTTAACGATGGTAGCTTTCCGCTTAACTGTATAGTTTACTTTATTAGGGTTTAGTAATAAATCTTGCATGCATTGCAAGATCAGAGTTGACTCAAGGTGATTTTAGGGTTCCCTACACCTTGATGTATATAAATAAGAGTTTTGCTCATTTGTAATTAACTTTTGCTTGAGAGAGAAATATATGTGTGCCTACCTTGCCCTCACTATTGCTCTTTTGGTATTTGTTCATGCGTCTTTACTATTATGATTAATTGTTATGCCACATAGGGTTTCATGCAATTATAATGGTGAATTCTTTCCATAGTTTAGATAAATCTGTTTTGTGTTCAATAAACTTGTTCAGATTGAGATGATAGTTGTGCCTACCTTGCCTTCAAGTAGAGAATCTGCACTTGTTTATCGTGTGTTGTTGTGAACAATAAACTTATTCGGATTGAGATGATAGTTGTGCCACCTTGCCTTCAAGTAGAGAATCCGTATTCAGTTTATCGTGTGGTGTTGTGAATAATAAACTTGTTTAGATTGAGCGATAGATGTGCCACCTTGCCTTCAAGTTGAGAATCTATACTCGTTTATCGTCTGATAGTCAAAACCTTGCTCCGTTTCCTCATGCTCTGTTTTCTTGAGGAAACTGGATAGAATTTAAGTAATTAAGTTTAGTTGTAGTTAGTGAATCTGCGAAACCAGAAAATTCTCAGCTACAACGTATATAGTTTTCGAGAAAGCCTTGTACCTCTACAGCTAAAACAAAAAGACAGGATATAGTTTAGTTCATTTCCATTTACAAGTACTTTTGTCAAGCACAACGAGGGAGCTTCCCCTCCTAATTTGAAGAGCACTCATTGCGTAGTGTGCATAGCTGTCCGTATCAACTCTTACTCCAGAGGTGCTAGTTGTTACGCCAACAAAGAGGAAAGTCATGGAGGTCTTGGAGACCAAATTGAGGGAGCTATAAATGGACCTAATTGAGGACCACTGGAACTACAATCCAATTGGTTCCCTTGCATGGCTAAAGAAAACTAATAGCCATGGCTAGAGAAAATTAACAATGAGTAAAATAAGTTTGCTCATCAACTACACCCGCAGACTAAAGATAAAAGGAGCCCCAAGGAGGAGGTGAACAAGCTTATTGGTGCCTAGCTAATTGCCATTCTAGCCCCAATCTTGCACCCTTAAAAGACTTCTAAGGAATATCAAAGCCTACAAGGCTCAACATCACCAATAGAGTTCACATTGGAATTCATGTGCCAAGTGGACATCATAGACTAACAGTTTGGTAATGATCAAGGAAAGACTAACAGTTTGGTAATGATCAAGGAAAGACTACCTGACATCACCTTCTACACCCATGCAACGACAACGTTGTCATCACGAGGAAAGTCATGGAGGTCTTGGACACCAAGTTGAGGGAGCTATGAATGGACCTGATTGATGACCACTAGAACTACAATCCAATGGGTTCCTTTGCATGGTTGAAAAAAATTAGTAGTGAGCAAAATAAGTTTGCTCATCAACTACATCCACAAACTAAAGATAAAAGGAGCCCCAAGAAAGAGGTGAACAAGCTTGCTGGCACCTAGCTAATTGCCATTCTAGCCCCAATCTTGCAACCTTACAAGACTTCTAAGGAATATCAAAGCCTAAAAGCTCAACTAGAGTGAAAAGATGGCCATGTGATCGAAGTTTTGCTAGGAGATGGACCACATGGCGGACAAGTAGAGAGAGTGAGCGATAAGATGTTGGATGGTTGAAGTTCTACCAAAAGGGGTAGACCACATGGCGGACAAGTAGAGAGAGTATACCCAAGATGACAAGTGGGAGAATCTCTACAATGAAGCCCTTCCTAGCCCAACTTAATCCTACACCCCTCCCAAGTCTAATGGGAAAATACATGTTGCCTCTTGGAAGGGACAAGTAGTCCAATCCAAACTTTATGGATTTGGGATGGTACCAACGCAAGTAGCACCATCAAGAGCAACAACCCAATCAACAATGGCTTCGATCAAAGGCACAAAGTCCATCACAAAAAGCTACTCAAGCCAAACAATAACAAGCTTTGAGCCACAAAGCAAGACCAACATAATCAGCAAAAGCATTTGCCACAATTGAGGTGACCATGGGACAAGTCTCAAGTGGACAAATGGCAACATCTCCCAAGACAAGGACAAGTTGTCACTCCTACTTCATCCTATAGACCACCCTCAGCAAAGCAAAGCTGCCTGTTCCACACTTCCACGGATAGGGACGATGACCTTGAGGAGGAGATAAAAATGGAAGCATGGTGGAAGTTTCATTGGGAGGTGGACCACATGGCTGATAAGTAGAAAGAGCATGCCCTAGATGACAATTGGGAGAATCTCTACAATTGAGCCCATCCCAGCCAACTTCATCCTACACCCCTCCCAAGTCTAAGGGGGAAATACATGTTGCCTCTTCAAAGGTAGAAGAAGAGGCCCAATCAAAACCTTGTAATATCCTAGCACCAAGATGCCATTCCTACCACCAAAATGGTGAGGACCAAATATGATCCAATACAAGATGCTATGCACTTTGCTCACTTTACGCCCCTAACAAACAAGCCCAAAGTACAAATAAAAAATAAATAAAATGAGAAATACAAGATACACAATAATTACATGGGGGAAACCCTTCCAAGTAAAAACACCCATAAGGCATATTGCACTATAAAACACTTACAAAATGGTCTATTTAGAACGTAAACCAAGCTTGAGAACCTCCTTAAATATAGAAGGGGTGGCAAACTACCTAAAGGGGTATTAGTCACACCTATTCAAAACTACCATTCATAGATAATCAATAATCTAATAGTTATTTGTCTATAATTATTTTAAATGGGATATGCTTAGTAAAGCATATAATATATAAGGTTTTATAACCTTATATTAAAACAACATATATATGTTATGAGGGTATGACCCCAAATAACATTATGTTCTAACACACCAACTACGAAATGGAGGCAATCAGCATCAACATCAAAGACACAAGGACTGAAGGCAAGGTTGAATTCTCGCAATCAGGCACCAAAGAAATTCACGAAGAAATGTGTTGAGCTCAACATAGCCGAGCAAACAATCAAGGCTGAAAGAATCAAGATGAAGGCATTAGGGCCAATTATCCATACTAGTTGAAAAGGTCGTTGAGGCCAAGGACACCCAGGGAGAGCAATCCAAGAAGCAGTTGTCAAATGCCCAAGCTCAAATGGCACCAGTAAGAATGGAGTTGGCTACTAGCATAATTCAAATGGTCATTGATAAGGCCATCACAAAGGTTTTAAAAAAATGGATGGAAGACCTAAAGGCTGGGCCTTATCCAAGAGCAAGCCAATGTTGGCACCTTGGTAAGGGAGGTTGCGGCTATTAAACAAAAATTGAGTGCCCAAGACCATATATTAACAAAGTTGCAAACCAAGGGAAAGAACCAAGCGTAAACCATCAAGGGTTTAACGAAGAAAGGAGCAAACCAAGTAAGTTGGATTTGACAAAAGAAGAAATTAAATAGCTACAAGCTAAGGTTGAGGATTTGAAGTTGTCCATTGGATTTAGAGCTCTAAGGAATGAGACTTAAGGATCTATAAAGCATCCTTCACACCAATGCTTCAATTCTTGGAGTTATCCAAGATGCTACATGACAAGGTGAAGATAGAGGTTGACTCCACAAAAGTTGCAATCTCCAATTCTCAATGATGCATGTCCTTGCATCCAACAACTCCACACTACTAGTGTGACCAAGTTGGTAGTAATTGGCATCAGTAGTAGAACCATCACCACTCTAAAGGTAAACAATGTATTGGCGAAGTACAAACTAAACTAGGATCACAAGACATAGCTCACAATTGTCAACACAAGAATCGCCCTCACTGTTTGATGAAAATGACAAGATACCTCCACCAACTCATTTTAAAAAGCAAATAAGAAAGACCAAGATGAGTCTAAGGTAGACAAACTATCCATCAAAGTTTGAAAACTCGGACTCAGCGCAGACTCGGCAAAAAACTCGGCTAGGACTTGGCAATTTAAAATGAAAAAAGTCATGTTTTAAAGCTAAGAAAGCAACCTCCAGCCGTGGTAAAAGTCCAGGCACAAGACTCGAGAGTCCGAGCCAAGGACTCCGGAGTCCGAGCCTAGGACTCAAGAGTCCAAGCCAAAGACTCGGCTTGCAAGTCCGCACCAAGTCGAATCAGCCAGCTTGCAAACTCCCGAGTCCATCGAGTCCGCAGCGAGTCCAACAAAGTCTTCCAACTATACTATCCACCATGTCCACCATGAAAGAGATGTTAACAATTCTCAAGTTGCTAGCTAAATTGGGGACACTGGTACAAACAACAATTGCTCAAGCGCAAGAGGTATCATATGAGTAGACCATTGAGTTGGAGCAACGACACTAGCTCCTTCACAGGATCAACCCACTCAAGAACAAAGAGAGGGTGGCATTCATGGCTTGCCTTGACTATCTATAAGGCAAGTGTTCTTTAAGAATTTCAAAAATTTTGAATTTCAAGTTTTTGCAACTTTGTGTCCAATGGATATCCAAGGTTTGCATCCTTCTGCCATGTGGAAAAGCCCCTAAGAGTCAACAGGATCATTCTATCTTATTCATGTTCAAAGAATAATGCCTCATGGCATTGGAGGATCATCCCCGTCCCTCCAATTTTGCAATTTTGATCTATTCAATGCAGCCTAGTAAGCAATTCAAGTGTTAATGCTAGCACATCATTGAATGAGCCAATCTAATAAAGATATAATAGTTCACAAGGATTTCCAATGTTACAAATAAAGATTGAATCTTGAAGCACCACCATTGTTCCACATCAACGATTGAATCCATTTTGATTGGCATAGCAATATTCTATTTTGGCAAGCCCCACACATCCCAACAATTTCCAGCTTGTTAGTTATATTATTAATGCCATGTGGCACTCTCCCAAGGATTCCTAAAAAGCAAAGTGAAAATCTATCTCCAAAATAGCATGCACCATCTAATTTGCGACCACAAGAATGCTCCATGGGTGTGTGCTACTATTTCCTTGCAGATATCCACAAGCCATCTCACAACTTCAAAGTAGTTGGGCGAGGATCTATTCTATTCCAAATTCAAATTGTTCATAGATATTGATCCAACATTCAAGGCTAGCCAACTTCTATCCTTCATACGACAAGGGAAACTCATCTACCTAGAGTTTCAAAACACAATACTACGCTACAAACTTCAATTGACCATGTACCTATGGCCTACACAATAGACTCCAACCACTAGCAAGAGACTTCAAGGCACTAAATCCATAGAGAGGATGGCTTATACATTCAAACTCTTGCTTTGGGGGGATGGGGGGAATTTTATTGTGGGTTTGTAGAATTCTTACTATAAATTATGGCATGTGTCTATCTTATTAGTTTAGATGCAATTTTCTAGAGATAATTTATTCAGACTAATTTCTTAGGTTAGTTTATATGTAGTTGAGCTTTTGAAATTGATGCTTGATCCCAATCTTGACCTTCTTATAGTTATACAAGGCAACCTCTATGCATGTTTCAAAGGTGGATTTATTTTATGCAATGGTCAAGTGGCCTTGTGAGGATTAGTACAAGAGTTGTTCAAGAAACTCTTATTCTTGTTATGCTTATTTGTTGACTATTGTATTGCATGCTTCTCTATTGATTATTGTACCATGAGCTACAAAGCTCTACTCTAATTGCAAGAATGTATATACATGGCATGAGCCTTTCCTTTATCTTAATTGCCATTTGAAAGCTCTTTCCCTTTTCCACATAAAACTTAGGCTTTCCTTAAGTTAGATCCAACCTTCTAATCCGGAAGGTTGATTTGTTGACCGTGTCCCACATTAGGTGGTCTTTCCAATTGTTGGTGGTCGTGTGTAGCACATTGTAACAAGATCTTTAGACCTCTCAACAACCTCTATTTTTGATGCCATTGTATCTAGATTTTAATCCATCTACAAAAAACATTTCAATGATTACTAACCTTCCTCTTCAATTATGAAATTCCCCATGTCTTTCCATCATTGATAATTATTTGGCAAAACTTATTTTGATCTCACGTGAAATTACAACCATCTCACATTTTACTTTTGCTCAAATTATTGTGGAAATGGAATTCTCTCAAGATCTACTCAAGGAGATTTGACTCAAGACAATGATTGAATTTAAAAGTCACAGTTAGAATATGAGAAAATTGTCCTCAAATGTATTTCTTGGTTTGATAAGGGACACGTGAAGGAAGTGTGTCCAAAGTTTAAATCCTCTTCATATTTTTGGAAAAATAAATATTCCATGCAAGCTTGTGGATGGAAAGGAGTTGTGCCTAGAGATGAACTAGAGCATTCAATAAATTGCCCCTATTGCTTTAGAGTACTACTTATGTCTTCCCAAATTCTGGGGTTGGGGGAAGATGGGCCATTTTCTTCATCTTAGTCTAGGTTGCCTTATTCCATGTGTTGTTCACATTTATTTGAGGGTATCGTTGAGGAGGCCTCTAAAGATTATTGCTCAAAATATTGGATTAAGTTAACTAAAATGAAATCTTCTTCATAAAAAGGATTTGACACGACTCTCAAGTCCCAATCAAGGAAGGGAGAAGAATGATGTCCTTTAGGTAACGACGTGTAGGTGTTGGTGGCCATTTTGGTTATCTCATGGTTTGGCATCATTTGATGTCATGGCCCCTATGGTTCTTTCTGGTCTTGTTTGTTGTTGAGGACCGAGATTGCTGTTGTCTTTGGACCTCATGTTTGTAATGCATTTGTCTTTCAAATATTTTTGTTGAGAACATCATATAATCTTATTTTACCAATCAAAAAGGAATTCAGGGGGATAATTCCATACTCAGCCTAGGAAAATTACAATTTTTTATTTAATGTTAAGTCTATCTTGTTCATTAAAGCTCAAGCGCTCTATTTCCTAGAATTTGTGGAGAGATTTTCCATTTAAACCTGTTGTTCAGCTGATGTAGCCTTCTTGTTCATTGAGATAACAAAGGATCCATTTCTTTAATATGTGTACATATATATGCATGTAAATACCTGATAAAATGGTCATGGAGAATTTATAGCTACATCATTTATCATGATTAAAGTGTTATAATAACAGCAGTTCCCCAAAAACATCACCCAATCTCATGAACCATTATAGCCTATAACACTCCTGCAATGAAGCTTTAAATTAAATTCTGCCACAATAAGACTTTAAGGAAACTCAAATCTAAGTTAAACAACTGAAATGTACTAGAGCTGTTTTAACTGACATCAGATCTATATAAGCATATCACTAGTAGTTACTGAGTAAAGAAATACTGGAAGGTGTGCATAAAAACTACACTGAAATTGGCATCTGACCTTCTTTGCAGCTTCATACTCTTCTCTGTATCTCTTATACATGTTTTGTTTCTCTAATACCTGCAATCGAATTTTGGGTGAATAAATAATTACACCAGTGGAACAATCTTCTCAAAAACCTGTACAAAAAAAACTGTGTACCTTCTTATCAAATTCCATTCGCTCGACAGCTCGAGCATCTATATGGAATGTGAACTCTTGTACTTCTGTAAGAGGCATTCTAGGCACTTCAGGAATATGTACTGGGACACTGCATATGCAACATGTCAAGTTAGGCCTCTCCAACATTTCTTATCCTTACCTTCTATTTCACTCTGCCCTCTAAACAAAATGAGCAATCCCATATTAGTCCAGAAATAGCGGAAAACAAACAAGTATAAACCATTCTCCAATCATGAAGTGAAAATGTAGATCTCAATTCACTTGTCAAAACACACAAGTATCACGATATATGTGCATGCCCTCTAGTCGAAACTATTACTTTTGGAATGTACAGTTTTTGTTTTAAAAATTGTATATATGCATGCCCTTGTAGCACATTATTAGAGGAAATTAGGTTCCACATATATGCCTGCTCCTAAATTTGCATTTCTTTCCTGCAGTTTACCTTGTTAGTTACTAAGAAGTTGAACTCATACTTTCTTTATAGTAATCTATCTGAAATTTATAGATAGAGAGCATTTAGGTTTGTATATAATAAGAGATCTGCATTTCGCATCCAGATCCAATACTTAGAACTAAATCTCGACTTTTAGAAATATTTGTGCTTTTTAGGTTTACAGCCACAGCTATTTAGTTGCATTATAATTTGTTTTTGTTTCTTCAATCCAGATCCAATACTCAGAACTACATCTCCAATTTTAGAAATATCTGTTTTTTAAGGTTTACAGACACAGCTATTTGGTAGCATTACAATTTATATTTCTTCCTGCAGTTTACTTGGTTAGTTATTAAGAAGTTGAACTCGTTCTTTCTTTACAGTGATCTATCTGAAATTTATGGATAGAGAGCATTTAGGTTTGTATATAGTATGGGGTCTGCATTTCCCATCCAGATCCAATACACAGAACTAAATCTCCAATTTTAGAAATCTCTGTTTTTTAAGGTTTAAAGCAACAGCTATTTAGTTACATTATAATTTGTTCTTGTTTCTTCAATCCTTGAGTGGCTCATGTTACAACAACCAATATATTTGTGAGAATTTCCACTTTCCACATATTCATACTTTCATTATCCCCCAAATTTAACTAAAATAAGAATTTACAAATTCCAGAACCACGCTACTAACTTGCTCTTAACAGGTTGAGCTCGGAACTTTCTTATTTCAGCCTCTTCCCTCTCAGCTCTTGCCCTTTCCTCCATCATTCGCTGTAGTTCTTCTTCATGCCTCACTAAGCTCTCAAGCTGAAAAGGTTCTGGTTTAGTGCACTCCTTTGGTTGTGGTTTTGGTGGTATCTGCAGAATTCAGCCACATATTTCTTACTGAAAAGGGCTCTCCCAGTACACAAAAGATCACAAATGAAGAAACACAGAAAACATACAGAAAATCCAATCATAAACATTTATAAGTAAAGCATCTGCATTCTGATAGATATTAAAGTAGGCAATGAATGGGTACGTCACAACAGATTTCCTCATGCACTTACAACTGGGAAATCAATGGTATAAGGTAATGGATTAGCCTTTGGAATCCGAGCCTCATGGTCTTTGTTTTCCTGCTCTTGCAGCTCGAGCATTAATTTTCTCTCTTTTTCAGCCCCCCGTTCCTTCACAACCATTAATGCCAAAATTAGCAATATATTCTTCCACGTGTATCTCAAATATCTTAATGAGATTAGACTATTTTAATAAAGTGACATGTTTCACTTCCCAAGATGAAATGGGAAAATACAGACCTCCGTGAGAAGATGGAAAGGTTTAGGTTTTGTTGATCGAACAATGGAATCATGAGATGTTTCAGAATTCAATGAAAGCTAGCCATCCAACCACAATAAGATAACGGGCACATCAGTAAAATTGTGTTCAAATTCAATTATCAAGAAAATTAAAATTTAACTGCTCCTAAATGCTAGCCTATTCATTCATATCAAGAAAATTCAAATTTATCACTTGCTTCTCAATGTACATCTCTCCTACCTTCATAAAGAGATCAGCCGGAGCAGGAGAAGAATGACAACGCTCATCCGTTGAAAAATGGAACTCCTGATGTAACCTCATTTAGTTTTCAAACAAACATCCATAGAATGTAATATAAAATTCTCACTGAGTCACAATGTGTCTGAATTAATACTAAAATCCTAAAATCCTTAATCAAAAAGCTCTCCTACCTCAGGTTTTGTAACTTGGCGCTTAAAATGGCGAAATACACCTAGGTCTCCTCTACTGGAGAATATCTGTACTGAACAAAATCCACATTAGTTGAGTTCAACCAAAAAATTTTGCACTACAACGTTCCAAACAATTGTCCACATCACCTTTTTGTTAAGTGGCCTCGCCTTGAACTTTGGAACATTTTCCAGCTCTTCTTTCTGCAATTCTTCTGAGCTCTTCACCCTGCAGATTTTACCAAAATACATATTAGATTTGATAGGATGCCTTTCAAATTCCTTTGGTTTAGGTTTCTATGGTTTAATATCTATAGCTTTCATGTTGGATTTAAAGGATGCATCATCGAAAGTCAATACTCAAAACAGAGGAATTTAGAATTTAGAAATCCATTCATAATAGATTGTTGTCTGATAAGCAATTTCCATTTCATTAACTTTTGAGTTAGCGTCAACCAAAGATAAAACAGCTCATAGTGAAAGTCTAGTTACAGAACACACTTCAAATATAAAATCTAGAGCACAGACCTCCATATAACTATATGCAATAAAGCTTCTTGCCCAATGACTAAACATATGTCGAAATATAAACACAAATTGGAGGATGTTTTCAAAGTTGTTTTATGGAAAATTTATCCACTTTTCCACAACTACACTCTCTTTGAAAAGATCTAATCAACCAATCTGTGTCAATGTGGACACTTTTGTTTTCTGCTGCAGAGACAAAGCAATTATGAACTGATCTTTTCAGCTTACTATCTTCACATCTATGAGCCATTAAATGAAGCAGGACTGGCAAAGCCAAGAGGATTCTATTGTTTGGAATCTGTAGCTTTCATGTTGGATTTACAGGATGCATCATTCAAGTCTATACCCAAAGCCGGAGAATTTAGAATTTAGAGATCCATTCATAATAGATTGTTGTCTGATCAGCGATATCCATTTTATTAACTTTTGCATTAGCATCAACCAAAGATAAAACAGCACATAGTGGAGGTCTAGTTACAGAACACACTTCAAATATAAAATCTAGAGCACAGACCTGCGTATAACTATATGCAATAAAGCTTCTTGCCCAATGACTACACATATGTCAAAATATTAATACAAATTGTAAGATGTTCTCAAAGTTATTTTATGAAAATTTATCCACTTTTCCACAACTACACTCTCTTTGAAAAAGATCTAATCAACCAATCTACATCAATGTGGACTCTTTTGTTTTCTGCTGCAGTGATAAAACAATTATAAACTGATCTTTGCAGCTACTGGCAAAGCCAAGAGGATTCCTAATAGATTAAACCACAGAAAATGGTGCTTCTAGTCATTTATTCTTATGATGGATTTGAACACAGACTTTGAACTTTGATGCATAACCAGCAACATTTTGCTACTCCATGAATTTTCAGTCATCTGCAATTGTGTCAAGTGCCATTATGAACAAAATCTTTAACAAATCTATCCTCATTTCCATAAATTTGCCACATGTGCACACGTTCATGAGGCTACAACATGATCACAGATACATGTGTTAGAATGTAGAAATAGCTAAATGACCAAAACGCATTTCTTACCTAGAAAAGGCTTTATCCAAATACAATGGTCATGACATAATGCTATCCTGCATGCGTGATAATGGGACGTTTTCCTAGAAAACTCTCTTTAGTGAATTGTTTGAGGTAATATTCTTGGAAGGCATGCTTGCAGGAGTCTAAAAAAGAATATTAATATATATACCTAAAGCAATTTTTCAGTTAATGAAAAATAGGATAGCAAGGCTGGTAAAAAAGCTTTGTGAGACAAAATCTTTTCTTTCGCTCTTGAGATCTTTTACACAAAATATTTCATTTGTGATTCCATTTCCAACATTGTCAATCAGACCAAACTTAAACACCTATCTGAAACAGAAAGATGCATGATTCTGCAATGAAGGCTAGTTAGTAACAATGCATAAACAAAAGGTAGTTCATTGATAATCAGAGGTCTTCCACTACATGGACACCTATAGCAGAAAAAACCAAATTATATGCCATATCTGTTTACAGCTATATCTAATCATCCACGTTACTCCAGAATACAGGACCAGCTGTTTTCCTCTTATCCACAAACACCGCATAAAGATTCTGTAACACCACTGAAGCCCCTATTTGATTGGCAATTCTTCATGGAGTACTAACCACCCCAAGACACTTTGCTTTAAAGAGGAGCCTGTTTTTAGATACATTGACTTGCATTAGCCAGTCTGCACTCCAGTAAATCTCATCACTCACCACATTTTTAAATGTCAATTATAAAGATCCTTTGTAGAATAATTTTTAAAAAACCTTCCCTTCAATCCATTGTTAATGTCTCCAATTAGGACCCAATCCATTTTTGTCGCATAGAAGTAAAATGCTTGCAACCAATAAAATCTGTGGAAAATCCTAGACAGGAATATCTGCTTGACAAATCCACCATTGATGGAATTGCCATAAACTGCAAACAATTTGCCCATTATACTTGCAAAATCTGCAAAAACTCTATCACAAAGAAGATCTAATATGCTACAAACTCAACACTCTGTACAAATCCTTGGCACTACTGCTGGAATGGTTGCACGTACGCAACTTCTTTGTTAATCACTCCCTATCACCATTTATGTTTGTATGGATACTAACAGTTCTTGAGTATTGAAAACAAGAGCTATGCCACATCCGTTAGTTTCCTCCCCTTGGAAAAATCAATCCACTTTGAGCCCAAAAACCACATTCGCGCTAAAGAATATGGAGTGCAAGAAAATTTGAAATGGAGTTCAAAAATTTGCACTACATTTCCTTAGTTAACAAGGCAGGGTTTGTGCAACTTCATGGTGGTTTGGTTGAGCTAGTAATGTTTTTGAAAAAAACCCATATCTTGCTGATTAGACATTTCCACGACAACATTCCTCATGCTATGTAGGTATTTCTCTGTAATGTTTTATGTTATGAAATGGAACATTGTCCCATTTTTCCCCTACAACATTGTCCCATTAGACATTTCCACGACAACATTCCTCATGCTATGTAGGTATTTCTCTGTAATGTTTTATGTTATGAAATGAGAAATGAGATACCTTACGAAAGTTGTCTGGGCAGGCATATCCAGCCAAA
This sequence comes from Sequoia sempervirens, assembly GCA_007258455.2. Taxonomy (NCBI): domain Eukaryota; kingdom Viridiplantae; phylum Streptophyta; class Pinopsida; order Cupressales; family Cupressaceae; genus Sequoia; species Sequoia sempervirens. The sequence goes on from VDFB02342208.1 coordinate 73,504, forward strand.
ATTGGCTCCAACAGGAAATAGACCCATATTGGTTGCTAGTGAGATGTCTACCTTAGACACACCAGTGCAGCTCAATGCACTAGGTAGTTTCCACTAATTAGGGTACACACCCCATTTAAAAAAACAATTAAAAAGAAAAAATATTATAGAATAAATATAAAACACAAAGTCTCAAGACAGCCCTTCCTTTATCCTGTATATTATCATTTTATTCATTCTTATTCTTAATTGCCCTTCATATCTCTGTATCATTCACAACAAACAGCTGTCAAGAAAATACAGCCAACAAGGATTCACTTGTCTCGATTCATGATTCTTCTACTATTGAGAGTTGATGCCATATGACAGATTCATTATTTTATAATTTTGATATGCACGCAATAAACAACAGTTCTTGAATACTTTGGATATTGTGTTTATTTTGTAACAGGCTCAAAGCATTTTATTGATACATAAAGTTTTACTACCTTTCATAGTGATCTTATATTTCAAGTGTCTTCAAGTTTTATAATTTTAGTTATAATGTTACTCTACAAAACCCGTTTTTGCAGGTACTACACCCTTCCACATGTGTACCCGTTCACCCATGTAAGCCAGTAAGCATATGCACGGGATATACTCAAGAAAACAAGAATTTTGGAACTGCATATGCACAGGTTGTGCTTGATAGAACAAGAATTTAGGAACTAAGAGAAGGTTCCTATGGAGCGTTCTATCACTCCCAAATTCATTTCATAGCCACAAAAAATTGGTAGTTCTGCACATGGGATCATTGGGTAATAATGTCTCCACTCAAATATGCTAAAAGCACATAACAATTCATACATTTTTCTCTCATCAATTAAAAGCACAATCTACAATACCAAATAAAGATCCATTTAAAGACATGTAACTTCCATAATCATCTAATATCACTCATATAGCCTAGTGATTAAGGTTGCTTCAACTTTTAGTCCTTTATAGTCAATCTACTATTTTAAATGTTAAAATTTGAAAACAATATCACACAAAAATTTCTATAAAGGTTCCCAGCTATATTTGGCAATCAATGCTTAAACATACAAAAACACTAGCAACCTAACACCAAAATATATTTTAAACTTCTGGACAGTCAAAAGGTAGTAGCACACCATGCTAGAGCCAAAATATTTGTCAATGAATTTTCAAAGTTTTAGTAATTTAAGTTTACACAATTTTGATGTCTATTATCCTTAGTATCAATGGAAAATGAATGACAAAAGTACAATATGAAAATATCTAACCATATAATCTACCAGACTCTAAATTTTAGATCAACAAAAACAAGGCATAACCAATACGTCTGTGTTGACCTAGACAGGTAAGCTTGGGAAACAGAAGGTAAGAAAATACAAGTCCCTAACTCCAAAAACATTAAGTCCAAAATAAGTTTGGGATCTTAATGGAAATATTTTTAGCAACTTACTTTGATGGGCGTGCCCGTAAAGCAGTTTCCAAGTGTGGCATTCTGGGTTCAGTTAGACCACCTCCAAGGGCTGATTTATGATGGTGTTTCTCTGGAATCTGCATCAAAGGAAATCATCAATCAAGAGCCTAGCAACAGTGGAAAAAGCTCACGCATTATCACATATGGCATATTCATAACAATCACAAATTACCCCCACTGAATCTGTGGATGATGAAATTGAAGAAGTTGCACAATGTTGCATAGCCCTTTCTGATGTCTTCAAATTAAATTCCTGTAGTAATTGCAATAAGTAATATTCAACTGGACAGGGCACAATTACGTGCTTACCAAATTGCACAGATGTGCTTATTAACAAAGCAATATAATATGATGAAGGTGTACAAAAAAGCAACGTGTACAAAAAAGCAACGTCACAAAAGCAATTGTGCATTGGAAATGCACCTGAAACACAGGCAACTGTGGAACACTCTTTGGTGGCAAGGGCAGGGATGAAGCCTCCAATATCTGAAAATAAAAGGAAAATTAACACAACAAACCTTGAAACTCGGGAATTCAAATATATGCAACCCTGTTAGTAAATTATACTGATTATAAAATTTGTACAGAACTAGAAATGTTTAAATCTAGAACTAACTTTTTTATTCAACGGACGGGCTTTGAACTTTGGCATCTTTGCAAGCAGCTCTTCTTCTAATTCCGCAGTACTCTTCACCCTGCAGAACATTATCTGTCAATGTAATTCATGCAGACTATTTGTCATTACTCCAAACTTTAAGAGCTACTCAGGTTTTAGTAGTACCATTATAATGGTAAAGTTTACCTTATGGGTCGACTTCTCTGAGCTGTAACTAATGCAGGCTCTTTTGGCACAGTTAGCTTCAACTGGACCGGTTGGGAAAATCCATCAGCACTGTCCCCCTGAAACAAACCCACAATAGAATTAAAAAGAAGCACAAAATAAAAAGCAAGATTAGCCAACTAGAGCTAGAGATCTTTAGAACACAATATTAAGCTTAGATCAATGCAAAGCAAAGAGAAAAACAGAGGAAGGAAAACCCAATAACCTTGGAAGATGCAGTAAAACCTCTCTCATTATGAGCACGCACAATTTTCTCCTTGGTCACAGATAAACCAGATGAAACCTTGTGAGGCAACACCTGTTCTTTCACATTATGTATCTGTGTAGACAGAAGGCAATGGAATGCAACATTAAACAAAAGTCATCCCAATTCTCTCTGTCTCATTCACTCTTAAACATACAAACACACACATGTTTGCAGAAACTATCATCTGTTAGAAGCAAATGCCTAGTGATGATATTTCTTAAAAATTTCAATTTTTACAGCATCTCTGTTAGTCAAAACCATTACCTATAACAAATCATATATCTGAGGGGAAAATTCAAAATGCCAATAAACATATGCAAAGAAAAGCAATGTTATCAGAATCTTAAATGCAGCATAAGTAATAATGGCATACTCATACTATACCAAAGATTTTACCCTGGGAAACTCTTTCCAAGAAAAATTAAAACCCAGCATTTACTGTATTAACTAAAGATATTTCTCACTTCTGCTTATCCCTAATCTATGTGTGAGCATTTATCACAAATCAGTATAGGAAACTGCTACGTGGTTGTCATGCCCCTGACTTTTCCTTATACTTAAGAAAATTCGCAGCAATATAAATATCGACCAAGCTAACTAAATAATTGATGCCCTTTGAGAAGTCATCCCACTTGGCAAATAAATAATATCATCTAGTATAATGATTGTTATAAAGACTAAAGGAGAAGGCAGTGATTGAGTTTAAGGAATTATTAACAAAAGACAGCCGACTACCTTGAAATGGAGCGCCCCCATCTATGTGAAAAGATGCAAAGAAAAGTTGCGATTAAGAATAGTAAGAACAGCAATTAGTCAAAG
>VDFB02342210.1:0-87789 GCA_007258455.2 Sequoia sempervirens
TATAAATATAAAAAATAATTTATTTAAGATATTACATGTTGCCCGACTGCTACTAACATATATATATATATATATATTATTTTAATAATATATATAAAATATGCTGAGAGATATCCTTCTCGAGGCACCTATTCAATTTTTATAATAAAATTTTGATTAAAAAATAGACGCCTCGAGAAGGATATCTCTCGGAGTATTTTATATATATATTATTAAAATAATATATATGCTAGTAATAGTACCTTTCTTTGTTCTTTATTTCTCTTTGCCTCTTTTTGTCTCCTAAGTTCTTTATTTCTCTTTGCCTCTTTTTGTCTCATAAGTTTTTTTATTCATTTAGTTTTATATTAAAGTATTCTCTTCTTTTATTTCTCTTACTTTTTTGTCTTAAATTATTTTCTTTTTTTGTCTTTATTTTTGTCTATTTGTCTCTTTCTATCTATTTGTCATTTGCTCTCTTGTCTTCTCATATTCTCATATCATCTCTCTAGTTTTCTTGTTTAAAAAAATATATCTCTAAGTTTGTCATTCACTCTCTCTACTTTCTATGTCATTTTTCTATATTTTTTTTATCTTTTTAATTTCTCTATTTTATTATATGTCTCTATCTCTATTTCTATTTCTTAGATTTCATCTTTTTATTTTTATTTATCTTATCTCATTTTCTTTCCTCTTTCTTTATTTTCTATCTTTCATTTATTGTCTCTTTATTTCTCTCTACTATTTCTTTCTCTAATTTTCTCCTTATTTCTATTTCTTTTCTCATTCTTCCTATTCTATCTCTATCTCTCTCCCTCTTACACATATGCTTTATGTGTATCTAATGTATTTACCTCTTTCCTTCCCTTAGAGTTGTTTATTTTTGTTTCTATCACTTTGTTTTTGTATTTTTTGCTCTTGATGAATTTTACTATTTTTTTATTTTTTTTAAATTATCTTTTTACTTAATTTCATTATTTCTTTTTTTCCCTCATTTCTTCACTTTTATCAAGTTTTTATTTATTTTTTGTTACATTTATATATCTATTTTTATTTTGTTCTTCCATTTTTCTCTCAGTTTATTTCTCACTCTTGTCTATCTTTGTGACTCTTTTCTTGTTTTCTCATTTTTTTCCTTTCATTTTTTTAGTACTCCTATTTTATTGTCTAGGGGTATTTCTTTCTTTTTAGTCCTCTCCATTGATATCTATATGTCTCTATTTCTTATTTCCTTCAATTTTTATCCCTTTGTAGATGGTATGGACCCTAGACTAATTGATTGTCAACCCTAGATTGGGAAATATTTAGTCTATAGTCTAAACATTTAGATCTTGGACCGTAAAAACCTAGAGCCTATGCCTCAAAAATATAGACCCTAGAATTATAAATAATTATTATGTTCCCTTTACCTTAAACTTGTGGACCCAAGAATGTAGGTCTAAGATACTAAAGTTTTGACCCTAGACACTAGAACATGGACATTGAATCCCAAGAACTTGGGCCTTGAACCTTAGAGCCTAGAGCTTAGGACTTTGATATTGTTCCTTGGATCCTCATACCAATTGACCTTAGACCCTATAATTTAGATGCTAAAATATTGAACATAAAAGTATATGCTAATTCTTTGAAATTGGATGTTACATCCTACATTTTTACCCTAATAGTTGGATCCTAGACTTAGATTTATAGATGATGGATCCTTGGTCAAGAAATGTTTTTCCATTTAGAGTGAACTCTCAAACCTTATATTTAGGATCCCTTGGACACTAGACTCGGTTTTGTAGCATTGTGCACCCTCAACAAAGAAACATATACCATATAAAAACAATCTTTTAATTGTGGGTATTAAACCCCATCCCTAGAGCCTTAACTATACCCTTGGGACCCAGATCATAAACACTTGATTTTAGGGCATAAACAATGCTAATTCAATCTTAGACATTAGAACTTGCACCCTCAACCCTTGACCCTTAATCCTTGGAATTGGACACCAAGCCTCATAGAATATTATAGCTTGAACACTCAGTCTTGGTCCTTATAATTTGGACTATAAAATGTAGATGATAGACCCTATAGACATAATGCCATTAAAATACTATTTTTATTTTAAAAAACAAACTCCCAAGTCAAAAATAAACAAACTACATATTTTTCTTTTTGAGAATACTTGTTACAAATCTCTAACCACGTGGTTTTATGAAATAATAGGTATTGATATAAACCCTAACTGCCATTTTAACCCTTCAAAAATGACCTAGAAATATTTTACAATTTCCATTGTAAGATTTGCAAAACTATAGAGAAAATGGTGCAATTTGGGCATTGAAATTCTTTTAGAAGCTTTGGTATTTTAGGATTGTCTAAGGAAAATAAAATAGTTAGATTATTCTTCATGAACCAGCCTATGATTCTTGACTAGCTTTGATTGCAATTTCTTGCCAAATAAAACTTTTGATCATGCAAACATCCATCCACAAATCCCTTAGTTGTTATTTGTTATTTAACCATGAAACCATTGTGATTTTAAGGTAAAAAAGGAGGCATGGATTCTAGTTAAAAACACTACATGAATTTTATTATTATTTTCCCTTGGTTTTCACAAGCCTTGGCTTCATGATTTTCCTTCACTCTTTTGGCTCAAAAGGAAACCTCTACCCCTCCCCACTCTTCTTAGCAAGAAAGGAATTATGCTTCAATCCAAGTTTCTTTATGAAAACTTCAAACTTCCTTATTGCTAAGTGCTTGGTCAAAATATCAATGATGTGTTGAGATATGTGGAGATGTAATAGAGCTTCACTAGTCCCTTCTGAATCTTGGCTTGAATGAGGTGAGATGATCTCTATGTGCTTGGACTTGTCATGAAACCTTGTACTCTTTGACAGTATGACACATCTTTAATTAAATAATTTTCTTCTTTTTCTTTCATTTCCTCCATCTCTTCTCTCTCTTCCTTTTTCATTCTCTTGTTTGTTATTTTGATTTCTTACTTTGTTTCTTTCTACTTTGTTTCTTTCTTTTTAATAATTTATTTCTCCCATTTTTCATTTTTCTTTTCTTTTTTCTCTTTTTGATCTTCCTTTATTTCTTCTTTCTCTTATGATTTACTTTCTTTCTATTACAGTTTTTCTTTTCTTCGACAATCCACTTCAACATCTATTTATATGTTTTTTTTGGTCTCATTTCATTCTTTTACCAACTATATGTCTATTTATTTCTAGCATAAATTCCTTTTTAATTATCTTTCAATATTTATTTGTACATCTTTACCCTTCTCTCTCTATATATACACACACACACATATACATATACATATATATACATATATGTATATATATATGTATATACATATATGTATATATATATATATGTATATACATATATGTATATATATACATATGTATACCAATTCTTACATCTTTACCTAATTCTCTCTCTCTCTCTCTCTCTCTCCCTCTGACATTATTTGCTTCTTTTGTTATCTATCTCTCTTGCTTTGTTCATTTTTAGGAGGAGCATTGATGACCACCTTTGCATCCACAACACCATCATTATTAATGTTCTTATTTTTAGCCCAAAATTGAGGTTTGTCGCTATTACTTGATGATGGTTTATCAATTGATATTTGGACGACTCCTTTTGCAAATAAAGCTTTTTGAATCGTAATCCCTTTTGAGATTAGTTCTTCAAATGTTGAGACACACTACATACATAGTTGAAAAGCCAAATCAGTTCCAAGATTTCCAACAAGTATTTCTACTTATTGTTTTTCAAGAATGGATCATTTGCACTTGCTAGCTTTGTTTCTCCAACATTGCAAAAAGGTAGCAAAAGTTTCTCCTCTTCTTTGTTTTAATGTGTAAAGGTCCTCTAATGTAACGTCAGCATCAATGTTATATGAGAAAAGTGCGATGAAGTGATCAATGATTTCTTGGAATGTTCTAATCCCTGGACGTAGATGTGAAAACCATTCCATTGCTAGTCCACCCAAACTTCTTGGGAATAGTCTCATAAGATATGAATCATTGCAAGAGACCTCCATACAAGCAACACAAAAGTCCCTTATGTGTTCTTTGGGGCTTCCTCTTCCCTTGTATTTTTCAAACTTTGGGATCTCAAAGTTTGGAGGGAAAGGTATCATCATGATGCTCCTAACAAATGGATAGGGGCATAAGTCTTGGACTGCAGATGACTTTTCAACCTTGGCCACTTGAATATCTTGTATCCTTTGTGACAATGTTTATATTTGTGAGGAAATATCCATGTTTGTAGTCATCAATGGTGGAACATATGTATGGTCTTGATATGATGGTGTGTTTTATGAATTATATTGTGAGTTTTATGGGGGTGTTGGGCGTATGCTATATGTTCCACCATATTGATATTATGGTGTAGCATTTCCTTGAGGTTGAATGCATTTTTGTCCTTGGGAATTAAGATATTGTTGATTTTGAGACCCAATATATTGTTGACCTTGTTGTTGAGCAAACATATGTTGTGCTTGCAATGGATCATGAAAAAACCCTTGGTATTGACTCATGTGTTAGTTAGGAACAATATGTTGATTCGAAATAATATTTTGATTTTGGATGGCATTTTGATTTTGCATTATGTTGGTATTGATTGGGTACGTTGTTTTGATTTGGTACCCCATTTTGGTTTTGAACCACATTTTGATTTGGAACCACATTGTTTTGATTTGGGTGACCTTGATTTTGAACCATATCTTGATTTGGAACCACATTATTTTGATTTGGATGACCTTGATTTTGAATGATGTATTGATTTGAACCCATATTTATATTTTGAACCATGTTTGTGTGTCGAACCATATTAGGATTTGAAACCATGCTTGTGTGTGGAACCATGTTAGGATTTGAAACCATGCTTGTATGTGGAACCATGTTAGGATTTGAACCCATGTTTGTATGTGGAATCATGTTAGGATTTGAAACCATGTTTGTATGTGGAACCATGTTTGGATTTGACCCCATGTTTGTATGTGGATGGTTTTGACCTTGATTTTAAATGAGGTGTTGATTTTTATCCATATTTTGATTTGTTGGAACCACATTTTAATTTTTCAATTGATAATTTTGTGGTTGTGGTTGATTGTAACCTTGATTCAAGGGTTCTTGAGTAGAAAATTTCCCATATTTGTGTTGGTATTGTTTGACCCTTGAATATTTTGTAAGGGATTATTATGTTGAGTTGAATGACTTGTTGTAGCACCCCCTTGTGTAGTTACCATTGGTTTTGATACTTTTTGGATCAAATTGTGTATAAAGGATTCTCTCCCTTCTGGGGGATTCCTTGAAGCATATTGAGAAAAATGTTGATCTTGTGATTGTGTTGGTTGCTCAAGGGGTTGTTCCTTTAATGTGTTGACATCAAAGTTAGATGGAATTTTAGCACCCCTTTGTGCAAGTTTCATCATGTATTGTGTAGGGTCTTGTTTCATTAACACTTCCATTGCATGAAGAAAATCTTGGTTTTTTTGTAACTCTAGGATGTCTCCTTGAGTAATCTCACATGGTTTTGGTTCCTTCTCAATATAAATAGTTTCCACTTCCACTTTTGGTTTGTTCATGTTTATTGTTGGAGGGTTTGTGGTTGTTGTTGGAGGGTTTGTAGTTGTTGTTGGAGAAACCTCACTTATTTGAGGCATTCCATAGGGTTGATCACTAACACTTGAGTTAGGATCCCTTGATTCCTTAGGGTTGGTCTCCATAGCTTTCTTGTATTGTGATCTTGTTGTGACCATACAAGATTGAAAATACATTTAATAACCTCAAATTAGTTGTCAATGATGATGTCTTATGTTTGATTTGGATCAATGATGATAATGATGATATGAGTGATATGAAACTTTTGACTTGGACTACACCTAGGATTTGATTTGATTTTGATGTTTTATGTGTTTGATTATGAACCCACTCTTTTGGGAGTAGAATCATACTCCAAAATTAGTTTTTTCACAATGATATTTGCTAACTCAACCTAAATACCTTGAAAAAGAGATCATTTTCAAGGATAAGGTTAAATTGACGAATGTGATAAAAAATCCAAACCTAAGTGATTTATGCCCAAATGTTTAAGTTTGTTGATTTGATATGAGATGTTTATGATGTTTGATGTTTTTGATGTTGAATTATTTTGATCCCTAAATGACAACCTAAGTTTATGTTTGACAATTTCCAAATGTTTCTAATAAAGAACCTTGTACAATGTTTCAATGTTTGATGAAGAATGATGTTTTGATCTAATGGATAAACCAAAAATTTGTTTTAACAAAAACAATCTTGAGCATGATTTTCCTTCTTTGAATCAATTAACCAAGTGAATTTTGAATGTTGCAACCAAGGGGAATCCTGCTTTGTGGGTTCAATTCTTAAAATTTGATTTAGCATGAATTATTTTTACCACATAGAAGTCTTGATTATGAATTGTTTGAGACTAAGATGTCTATAACAAAGCAATATGTTTTCCACAAAAACTCATTTTTTTTAAAAACCAAACTACTAAATTATAGTTCCTTAGGTTTACTTTGACATATTGAGTAAATATATGAACAAAAATACTAGGAAGCATACTAAGCTATTGTTTTGATAAAAACAAGATGTAAGGCCCAACCATAGATGCATAAGTTACTAATCATCACACTTCCTTTGGTAAGTCCTAATAGCATAGTTGGGTGGGTCAATTTGATGAATTATACAATTTTTGTTTTGATTGGAGTTATATGGTGTAAGATGCATAGGGTAATTATTTGTGTTCTTGTGGGATGATCTATGTGGCCAAATGTGAACTTAATTGTGGACTCAATCATTAGGAAACAAAGAAAAATAAGATATGTAGGTTTTGGTAAAAATTGAGTATGATATTAAATATTGCATATTTGAATGATGTTCTAGTATGTAAACTCAACTGTAGAAAATGTACCAATGGTCAAATATTTGATCTAGTATGAAAAAAGAAATTAAATTAGAGATGGTAGGCATAAGTATGCTTTGGTTAGATAATTCTATAATGCAATTTATCATGAGTATGTTAACTTGAACAATTATAGTCAAGATCAAGGAAAGTGTGAATGATGAAGGTGAGCATGATTGAGATGTGGAAATTTGAGATATAATTATTAACATACGGAATTGGATTTTTTTTTATTTTTATTTTTTAAGTGCGCCTGGTAAACTTTTTAACGTGACCGGCGGCGCTGGCTATACGGAATTGGATTTTAATTCAAGTAGTTATGTTGCATTTATTTCAAGAAGTTATAATCATAGAATTACTAATGATGTGATACAAGAATTGTTAAAACTAAGCTTCAAGGTCAAGTTCAATATTCAAATGGTGCCAACCAAGTAGATATGAGATACATAAAATTAGTTATTGTTAAGTTGGTAAAGTAATTGTCAATATATATATATATGTGTGTGTGTGTGTGTGTGTGTGTGTGTAGATATCAATTCAATTATTTATTTCATGGACTACTAACAATTGAAAAAGTGTGTAAATGGCCAATGGGTGGAACAAGAGGTTTAATCAAGACCCTAACTAGCTTCCTTCATGTTAGGAAGTAATGTGATTATCATGGTGTAAACTCCAAGTTAAATGTCATGGCATAGTGTGAGACATCTATCTAAAATCTCCTTTGTTATGCAATAATGGAAAAAAAAAGTGGATGTGTGGGAAGTACATTTAAGATCATAAATTGTGTTTAGGAGTGGAAACCTATATGAAATTTGTTAGCTCAAGTTTCAAGCATGTAAACAGTGAAAATTAATGTTGTTAGGTTGTTTTTGAACCCCCAACTCAAGTATCTAGGGTTAGGGTACATTAAGAGGAGGTTAAAATGAGGATTAGTACTATTTTTGGGGGAGTTTTTTTTTTTTGCTAAGAAGAAAGGAGGAGGAGGTCTGGTTACAAATTTCCATGGTTGTCTTATCCAAGAAAGAGGTAAGTTACCATTATTAGCCCTTTTGTTGTTGTATACCCTTATTGTGTTGAGTAGGGAGGTTGTGAAAATATGGTTGTGTGAATATTTTTCTTCTAGATCATTTATGTGTATGTAAAGTTTGTGGTTCCTTTGTGTTGTGATGGGTCTTCTTGTATCCACTGTCAAGACTTGAGTTGAAAATATGAAGTTATAGAATTTGAGTTGAATGTCATTATATGTGTAGTGAATACTCTTGAAGGGGTCCTAGTTGAGCCTCTTGGCTCAGGGGTTGGTGAGAGCCTCTATGGCTTGATGAACCATATGGTAGGGTGGTTAGAGTGTGTTTCCTCTACTGGCTATATGTTGACAGATATGCAAGTTGTGGTTGGTTTCCCTTTGAACATTGTTTTGTAGTATGTGGGTTAGAGAAAATTTCAAAAAAATCTATAGGCAAAATTGTATCTATGTACAGTCTATATTCCACAATGTAAATCAATATCAATGCGCATGTTATTCAAAGAAATGAAACTCAAATAGTTGTAAATTGGTGAACAAACTTGACTGCCTTGGCTGATTTTAGAATGCATATTACAAGAAAGGAAATAAAATATAAGACATCTAGAAACTGCCAATATTTATATATTACTGGTTACAAGTTGAACATGCCTATAAAATTCCTAAACTAAATATACTAGTGGTGTTCTTCTTATTATGATAGGTAAGTATGTAGTTAAGAAAATGATCTTTACCCCATAAATGAGCCACTAAGTGACATAGCAGACAACTCAATAAAACACACATGTGAGCTTTAATATAAAATTTATATTTTAATGTGAAGCATGGGTATTTATACTATCCCGATTGAATCGAAGCCCTCACCTATGTGAGTAGCAATGCTGCAAATAGAACTAGTATGAATGAAACAAAACAATAATTGTAGGCACAAGGACATATAGGAATTCAAATAGCTAGTTGTTATCCTTAGTTTCTAGGGTATTTTTCTAGGCCTTTGTAGAATCAAGGGCATAGAACTCTCAACCCCTACATCCAAGGAAAAAAACTAGAAAAAAATTAATATATAGAATCAAAATGAAAGAGAAATTGCACCAACATCTATTGTTGGAAAACATGCATATATGCTAGCATAGAAAACATAAGGAAAAAATAAAGAAAATCAAAGAAAGTGTACGTAGTAGAGTGAGCCAAGAAACACTATGTCATAGACACACCATCATATGGTGATGAGGGTGAACGTGATGATGTGGTATATGGAACACTAGGACTAGATGCAAAAGTCAAGAAAATAAGTCAAAAATAAAAATGAAAATATATAAGCAACAAGCATAGATTGGCATAAACAAAGACAAAGACAAAGACAAGCAATTAATCAAAAGCATGCAAAAAACATGAGTTGGTATCCAATGAAATGTTGAAGCCATGGGTGGATGGGATGGATGGACGAGGGATGAAAGGTCAATGGATAGATTCCAAAAAAAGACTAAATCATGGAGAAATGTGACAATAGATGGCAATGAAAGGGTCATTCCCCAATGGATATATATGTGGTCACCATTCCCTAGGAAATTTCAACAAGGGGATGCCCCCAATTAAGTGAAAAATCAAGGGAAGGGTATGGAATGGATATGGATTAGTGAATTGAAAGGATGGAGGGAAGGAAAATGGATGAGGGGATGGAGGGATGAAAATGATGGGAAGTGTTGATTATTTGAGAAATCTAATAAAAGAGGATAGCATGAGTAGGCAATGTATGTGGACGGGATAGTAGAAATGTATGAAATGTGATGGGTGGTAAGTGACTTGAGCGAACAATACGAGGTAAGAGATATAATGGGATGAATAAAATGTGATAATCGAAAATAATATGGAAGGATGTATGATCATAGATTAGAGTGGTTTCCTACTAAACATGATGCTTGTTTACCAGGTTTTCATTGTGGTACTTGACCAAGGCTCCACATGAAGTGGTTTTCACAAATGAAAGAAATTATTTATCTTTACTATTTTCAAGATTTATTTCCTTTTCCTTTTTTCTATATTTTGGAAGACTAGTGCTAAATAGATCAAGTATAGAAGTGCTAGATGGAAAATGTTCATAGGCTCATCTAGCTCATGGCCTTCAGGAGTGGCTAGCTTGCAAGCTCTATATTCAAACTTAGTAGTAATGACATATGGACCCAACCATTTTGGCTTAAATTTCCCTTTCTTATCTATATATAAGGTGGGTTCTTTTGGTTTTCCTTAAGGGCAAGCTCTTCAACCTCAAAATATCTAGTGAAAAGGGACTTTTATAGCCATGACATAACCTATGTTGGTATGATTTAAGGTGTTTGAGATTAGTGAGACGATGTTCCTCAAGTAGTTCTATCTCATGTAAACATGATGCTCAGTAATCCTCTTCTAAGATGATGTTATGCAAAGAAACATGCAAAGAGGGTAGCTTGACCTCAAATGGAAAGATTGCTTTGAAACCATAAACAAGTGAATATGGAATGGCACCAGTGGGAGTGCGAGTGGAGGTGTGGTAGGCCCAAATGACAAGATTAAGTTGAAGTTTAGCTAGTCACAACCAACATTATTGACAATTTTCTTGAGGATTTTGATATTTGTTTTAATAGACACCCCAGCTTGACTGTTTCCTTGTGAGTAATAGGGAGTGGATCATTTGTGCTTAATATGGAATTTTTCATGTAAGGATTGCACTTCATGGGTTTTAAAGGATTTTTCATTATTTTTGCTAATGATGGATGGAATGCCAAAATGACAACTGAGATGGTTAAGGATAAATTTGGAAATTTGGATGTCAATAATGAAAGTGAGTGGAACAATTTTGACCCACTTAGTGAAATATTCGATAGTGGTAATAATGAAATTATGACCATTAGAGGAGGTGGGATTAATCTTTGCAAAGAGATTGAAGCCCCATGTAAAGAAGGGCCATGGAGTGGTAATGGGTTAGAGGACTTGTGATGGTGCATAAATAAGGTCTCCATGTTTTTGACAAGCAATTAATTTCTTTAGATATTGACATGCATCAAATTCCATGGTAGGCCAATAGTATCTTGTATGAAGTAATTTCTTGGCTAGGATCATGCCATTCATACGAGCACCACAAATGCAACTATGGACTTCTTGAAGTTCAAGGTTGGTCTCATCTAAGCTGAGACATCTAAGCAAAGTGACATCACAGGCCAATAGAGTGTGCCACCAAGGATAGTATAATGAGATGCACATTGGTTAAGGGATTTATGTTTGGTGGATGATATGTCAATAGGGATGGTTTGGTTTTAGAGAGAGGAAAAAATATCATTGTATAAGGGAGTGTTGGGACCAATAATGTCACATATCATATGAAAATCTAGAAGAGCATAAGCAAGTATAAGGAGTTTATTTAAAAGGAAATGATACTCATGAGCTTCATTAGACATATCTAGAAGAGATACAATGGTCACCATTGCATTAATTGTTTTGTTATTGATACAAGGGACTTGCTAAAAATACATATCTAAGAAATACTAGTTGAAACTATCAAACATGTGTTTATAGGGCACATGTTTGTCATCCTTAGTAAGGAACTCATCATTGATCTGATTGGATACCAACTATGAATCTCCAAAGACCTATAAATGTTGAATGTGACATTATACTGCTAGTTTTAGACCAAATAGTAATGCCTCATATTCCTCTGTGTTGTTTGTGCAAGGAGAAGCAATACATAATGATTTGGGAATGAAACCACCTTGGGGGTAATAAAACAGATGCTAATACCTATTCCATGTGATGTGAATGATCCATCCAAGTATAATGTCCATGGTTTGGATTCTTCAATGTGAAGGATGGATTCATTTGGAAATTATATGTTCAAAGGTTGAGAGTACTAAATGGGAGCCTTTGTTAACTAATATGCTATAAGTTGACCTTCAATTGCCTTTTGATTGATATACTCAATATCAAACTCACTAAAGAGCATGACCAACTTTTCTATTCGACTAGTAAGGTATGTTTTGGACAACAAATATTTCAATGGGTCAATTTTGGTGATCAAATGAGTGGTAGTGTTAAGCATATAATGTCAAATTTTTTATGTGGAAAACACTGCTGCAAGGAAGGCTTTGTCCATGGGTGAATAATTGAGTTCACATCCAACCAATGTTTTGCTAAGGTAATAGATGGCATTATCTCTCCCATGATCACTATGTTGAGCTAAAAGGGCACCTAAAGAATGTTGTGTAAAAAAAAAGGCCTATCTATAGTAGGTGCCACTAAAATTGGAGAATTAGATAGGTATTCCTTGATTTAATCAAATGCTTTTTGGCATGACTTGTCTCACTCAAAGCTAAAATTCTTTTGAAGTATATGTGAAAGTAGACAACACTTATCTACTAATTGGGAAATGAATAATCTAATAGCTTGGAGTTTCCCTTGTAGACTATGTAGCTGTATGAGGTTCCTAGGAGGTGGTAGTTTTGTTATTGCTTTTATTTTAGTTGGATCCACCTCTATGCCACATCTAGAAATAATGAAACATAGGAGCTTGCCTTATGTGACTCCAAAAACACATTTCTTGGGATTTAATTTCACTTTACACTCTCCAAGCCTCTAAAAGATGCAACACAAGATGAATAAGTGATCTTTTTAGGATTTTGAGTTTCTTGGGATGTCATCCAAATAATCTTCAATAATATCATGTAGCATGTCATGGAATATGACAGTCATGGCCTTTAATATGTGGCACCAACATTTTTGAAACCAAATGACATGAATTTTTAACAAAATATTCCCAATGGCATGATAAAAGTTGGCTTATGTTGGTCTTCAAGTGTTATTTGAATTTGGTTATATCCTGAAAGCCATCCATAAGGGATAACATCTCATGGCCATCTATCAAATCTACAATCATATCAATATTTGAAAGTGGAAAATCATATTTGTGGCAAGCCTTGTTGATATCTCTAAAATTTGTAGATACTCTGATTCTTTTGGTTGGCTTGCTTATAGGTACTATATTAGAAACACAATCTGGATAATCAATAGGTTGAATGAATCTGACATCTGGAAGATTATGAATTTCTTCCTTGATTAAAATTTCATAGAAGGTCCTCCTCGGTTTAAAATTATGCTTATGATCTCTTAACAAAATATGGGCATGGGATTGCATAAATTCTAAAATAGCCTTGCCATTTTGAAATTTGTCCAAATTAGGAGGATCATGTTGGTCTCATTTAATGATTTTGAGGTATGTTAGGTCAAGGTAGATGGTGAGGATGAAATTATCATGGAATAGGTTTGTGGAAACAAGCTCTTTGAAAGGACGATGAATGACTCTTACTTCTAAATCATCAAGATTAGAAGAGGTGTGCCAAGCATTATCAAGAAAATCTATAAGGACATTAGAATTCTCATTGTAAGCACCATATCCTAAACTAGTACTTCCATCATTTTTGGGTAGGATCAATATGATCAAGGGGGCCTTGCTTGTGTACACCGATACCTTTGCTTGTATAATTCATTTTACTAGATAGATATGCAAGGCAATGAGATACATATGTTCTTTAAAGCAAGTTGCATACTACTCATATCTATAAATCCATGTGGGATCAAAGCCTTCTATGTCATCATCAACAAGATAACTACCAAAAAGGAAGGTGGTGGGGCTCCATTGCAACATGTAAAGGGGATTTTGAACCATTAGGTGAGACCAACCATGAGATCGTGGTGAAAGAGGTAACTTGCAATATGAAGCGATTCATGGATTTGATATTCTCTTCATCCTTTATCAAGGATTTTGAATGCAGAGTTTAAGGATGGTTTTTTAGTGGATGGAGTGATGGATGTAGAAGATAAATCACTAGGGTCAATGTATGATGTGAATTTTGTGGAAGAGGATTAGGAAATAATGTCAAAATATGGACAATGGTTTTCATATTTTCCTTCCAACTTTTGGCAATATTGATAGGGTTGGAGATCACCAAGAATAGTAATTTCCACACCATTGTATGGGAACTTAGGAAATTGATGGTAGGTAGAGTGTACAACTTGCATCCAATATGGAGCCATGGTTGACCAAGCAAGATATTGTATGGAAGGCCTAGGTCTAAGACATGGCATAGGATATGTTGCAATGAGTTTCCTACTTCAAAGGGAAGGTAAATAGTACCATTTGTCTCTCTTTATGCATTATCACAAGATTTGATGCTAATAGTATGTGATCCCAAGGCTTTTGTTAAATAACCCAAATGTTGCACCAGTCTAAGTGTACAAATATTTATGCTTGACCAATTATATATGAGCACATATTTTATCTTATGTTTGGAAATAAAAGCTTCTATGTGGAGGGAGCAATTATGGGATGGATTGACTGGAGGAAAATCACTTGGGGCAAATGTAAGGCGATGATTGATGGAAAGGTGGCTAACAAGAGATTGGAAATGTGAAGGGTTGATATCATTAGGGACTTGTGATTCTTGTATGATATGATTTAAGATATCCCTATGAGTAGGGAATGTGCATATAAGGTCAAGAATTGAAATTTGGGCTAGTGTTTGCTCACGATAGTCAAGAATGTCATATTGTTTCTAGGTGTGTTTACTTTTATGGTGTGGATTCATTCGTTAGATTGCTGGTGTGGATTCATTCGTTAGATTGCTTAATGTGACCAACAATGAAATCATAGTTGTAAGGAGTTTTATGATAATTGATAGTGTTTGTATTGGAACCTTTGATTGAGCTCACTAATGATTATGATTAGGGAAATGGTTTTGATATATACCCAAGTCATGGTTAAGCGAGGTGTTTGATGATCCTTCAATTTCAATCTCACCTTTATCTATAAGGTCTTGGATATGGTTAAAAGCACAAAGTTGTGTCACTTTTATAAAAAATCTGCCAACACTGATCCAAAATTTTAACTTGAATCACTATAAAGTGGCAAATATGTTTTAAATTTTGAAATGATATTAATTAATAAAATGTTCATTTTTTAGTGCATTTTATGTTTGTATTTTTTAAATTAAAAAATTATTTGAATATAGTTTTTATAAAATTGACACTATAATTTAGTTGTTGATAAAATGTTGAAAAATGAAGTTAAATGGGATGTTGCTCTTTATATAGTAATTTTTTCCTTAAATTTTTTGTGCGTGTATTTATAAGTTAAAACTTTAGTGCATGGATTTATTTTTTTCTCAATTTTGATAAATATATTTTTTTAAATAATATTAATATGTTTCGAGTTGATAACCCCATCTCTAACTATATTCTTATTTTTTCTAAAGAATTTGGGCTTATATTTGAATTTTTCATTTTGATTATGATCCTTGGAATAAAGTTTAATAACCCCTTCAACAATGAGGTCTTTTTCAATTTGAATACCTCTTCCAATGAGTTTATCAAAAGAAGTGACATATTAGACTCAAAGATGGAATGCCAAATTCGGATTAAGATTGGTGACAAAGATATGTACTATTTTTTTTTGTTGCTATTGGACATGATAATCTAATAGATAAAGTTCTCCAATATTGAAGGAATGATGAGAAGCTTTCCCTTGATTTTTGTTTAGTGTTATACAAGTCCATCGTTATAAGGTCATGCTCCATGTTATTCGAGAAATATTTGACAATTTTTTTTATTGTCTCCAAAAGATGTGATGGACCCCTTAGGTTGGTGCAAGAACCATTCAAGTGCTTGCCCACCTAAGCTATGAGAGAATATGCATAGTAAGTATGTGTCTTCATGTACTACTTCTTGACTATCCATGAATAATTCTTTGACATTTTCCCTAGGATCTCCCTTCCCCTTGCACTTTTCATATTTAGGAATTTCAAAAGATGTAGGGAAAGGTATTTGTGATATTGACCAATTGAAAGGATAGGGGTAAAACTCCTCAAAGGTATAATATTTCATAGAAGGTCCTCCTTGGAGTCATTTAAGGGAATCCTTTAGGGCTTGGAATTCTTGGTCAAAGGATGAACTAGGTGGTGGCAGAGAGGTGTATGGATGATGTTGTGTGTTATAGACCTTAAGTAAATTTGGTATATGGTCATGGTGGAAGTAGATATATGGGATCTTTTTGGATTAGAAATGGAGATGGAGATGGGTCTATATGGGTAGTTATAATTTATGTTCAAAGTGGGATGTTTATTGTAGATGTTGTATAAATAGTGGACATAGGATTGTGAACCTCATTAGGAATGAAAGTGGATACTTTAGCTGGTACAAAACCTTCATATAAGAGATTTACTCTAATGGTGAGGGGTTGTTTCCATATAGTAGGAGTGATAGGGTCTACATGAGGAACAATATGGTCATCTGTGGGATGAATTAATTCATGGGTAGCATTAAGATGACCTATGTGATCGAGGTTGGAGAGGTCATAGCCAGGAGGTAGCCTTGCCCTTGATTCCATGACTTGTCTAAGGATGACATCTTTATTTATTTCAGTGTATTTATCCATGAGATCTTGTCCTCGTTTGGAATCTAGGACAGTATTGGGATCAATAACATACTCAGGTTGGTGAGGAATATCATCATCGGATTCACTATCATCATGTGGAAGTTAGGAATTTTCTCTAAAGAAAGGAAACCTTTCAATGAGTGGCAGACTATGAAAAGGATTTTCTTCCATGTTCTCATGTCTAGTGCTTCATCTTGTGGTGGGAGGCATTGGTCTAAATTTTATGTAAGAAAGAATGGATGTGGATGGACTTGGTGACCTTATTGGGTTTGTGGTGACTAATCAAAAGGGAATCAAATCCTATTGATGAAGGATAACCTTAGGTGATAAAATGGATGACTTGGAATGAACTTGGATGGATAATTTTAATTGGAAAATGGAATTATCCCAAATATAGGGAAAATTTATTAAGTGGATTATATGGATTGGATTGACTAAACTTGGATTTAAAATGTAAGCTATACTTGGATCTTAAGATTGCTTGATTATGACTTGGATTTGGAATCTACATATTGTTGCAGGGTTTCCAAGGATTAGACAAGGGGCCTTATGATAGGTTAAAAGTATGAAGAGATGGATTAAGTGATGATTTGACTAAGAGATCCAAAGGTGATAACTTTCAACTATGACCAAGGATTGATTTCAATGATGATTAAATATGGACTATAAGGATGATGTAGATGAAATATGGGGATGGTGGAATGATTAATGATATCCTAATATTTTTGAAGATGTTGGATGTGGCTTGAAGGATGACTAAGGTTATGATCAAATAAAAAATGAGTGAAAAAGGGATGTGTACCTTCTACTCAAAGGTTTTCTATGAATGATTCGATAATGGGAAAAGTCAAAAATGTGGATAAGATGTGAACTACGGGTACGATCAAAACTACTTACTAAATGTGTAATGGAAAAGGAATTGGTTTGGTGTGGGGGATGTCAGGATATGGATTTCAGTGATGACCAAGGATGAATAGGTTGAGCATTAAGGTAATGGTTATCCTAAAGTTGACTTCAACATTTTTGTTTCAATGAATACCAATTGGAAAATGTTTTCAAACAAGCAAGAGGAATTCAAACTAGACTTAACTTAAACTTGGTAGTGGAGGTTTACACACAAAAAATTAGTGTATACAACACTAAAAAAAGAAGACACAATAAAAATCTTAAATTTATTCAATAAAAGGTGTGCTAACTTAGTAGAGGTCCACACAATAAAATACCTCATGATTAATGTAAGGTACTTATATTTCAAGAGTCTATAGATAGGGAACTAGTGGCATAAGGACTCACCTTTTCTCTTTCTTTGGGGGGTTTTTTATATCTTTCCCAAAGAGCTTCTATATCTACTTGAGAAGGAACATGGTGAATAACTTCAAGCTTGATACTAAACCTTACACCACACTAAGCAATGATTGAAAGGTCTTAAACTAGGCTATACAAGGCTTATGTAGGGAATCCTCTCAATAAAACAAGTGTATGTGAGGCTTAATCCATGAATTTGAAAGTGCAAGAGAGTCAAACAGTTGAGAGAAGAGAGTAACCCACCCTTCTCCTTCACTTCCCCAAGGTACAAAGTTATTGGGAGCTTATCCCAAATTCTGAGAAGCATGTTTTTTGATTCACCCCCAACTATTTATAATCCATCAAAACACTAGAGTTGAGGTCATCTCTTGGGGTGATGAAATCCCCAAGCATGCCCCCTAAAAGGAAAAATAAGTCAACACTTATTTTTAATCCTCAAGATCACCCTAGGGTGTGAGAGGAGAGCATATGTAAGTGTGCTTGGGGTTTAAAAGAAACAAAAAATATTAATCCAAATCAAAATGTGAATGTGTATTTTAGCCGAGCTTCAATGTGAAAAAAAGAAAGAAAGACAAAGCATACAAAAAAGGTCTATAATCAATCTGTAAAAGACATCATGCAAAACCACTAAAATTAGTACTTTGCAATATTGAATCTCTGGACCATGAAAAAGACCTAAATTTTGGAGCAATTTTTTTAAATTTCACCTTCACCACTAGACCAACAATGGAGTGAGCTTTCCATAGACTACAAAACTTTAAAAATATGATTAGTAGAAAGAAAATTATTGCAATTTTTGTGTAGGGTGCTCTTTAGGAAGTTTCAATGGTGGTAGGGTAGATCATATCTTCAGTCACCCAGGTGACTATGTGTCAAAACAAGGAGTTAAGGGCTCGGGGGGTTGAGTTTAAGCACTTGGTCACAAATGATGACCAAGGGTTGAATAAGCCACATGATCGGGGCTTAAGCCTAGCATTGGCCCCTAGTCCTTAATGTGATTATGACCTTTGTGGGCACAAAATAAAAAAGGTGTGAATTCTAAAATAGTTTTCAATTCAATTAAGTGCGGACTTCAAGCAACATTAAGCACAATTTTGAAAACAACTTTAGAAACTTACAAATTTTAAAAAGGAAATCCAATAGACTTTGGCAAATTTCAAATGGACCTTAAATAAAATCTAAAACTCAACAAATAAACCACCAAACCTATGGATGTTCCCCACTTACCTATGAATTTTCAAATGTTTATTCAAATGAAAATTTTAAACCTCGTTGTAATCCTTAATCGCTTACCTGAATCGACTAGACTTCCAACCAAACTAAACAAAGTTTAATAGCAGATAGAAAGTGGTTTACACTAACTTTGCAACCCAAGTTAAAAGGCTATGTATCTTGCTCCATGTATATGTTAGAAACCTATGAGTATATCCTCTCATCAGTGTTTTTATCCACCTTTGGGTCTATGTATACATCAAAGGTGCTTAAAATTTAAAATATAAATATAAATAAACAAACAATGCAAGCTTCCTATTCAAATCAAACAAAAACTCTAGATAGATCTCACATGAGAGTGAAAACAAATAAATAACATCTAAAACCAAATTCAAATGTTACCAAAGCCTCCATTATGATTTAATTTTCCCCTTGAATAGTGAAATGTGGATGCTCCTTTGCTTGAAGATACTTGTTTTGATAGCATGTACTTAACATAAGTGATAATGGATATGAAATGAATGAAATAGTTCTTGAATTTATAGACTTTTGGAAGGAGGAATATACGGTCAAGATATAAGGATGTAATCAATGGTGGAGAATGGTTGAGAGGATTTACCTAAGATCAAGGAGAGGATGGAGGGTGGAGATGGAGGTTGTTAGATTGTGAACGAATAAGATGGACAAGTACTAAATTTAGTAAGTAATTGCAAGCATGAAGGAAATAGAAGACATGTACATCCTAAGAAGACTATATTCTTGGGTTGTGTTGAGAGAATAAGGGGACCATAAGGACAAATGTTCTTAGGTGCCCTTTATTCTTGGAATGTGTTGAGGGAATATAAGCTGAATTAAATATTGTTATTATTTAATTATTTAGTCGTGTGTGAGATGGATAATAGATGGAATGTGATAATTATTTATTTATTGTGAGGAGATGGAAAAGGTGATTAATTAAATAATATGATTATTTAATTAAGTGATGGACTTTTAGGTGAAGGGGACTAGATTAGGTGATGATATTGGTCGATTAGGACAAGGTGAAGGTGATTTGGCATAGAATTATTTTAGGTGTCTATAGTACAACTGGTGCATTAAATTAGTGCACAAGCTAGAAAATAACTCGAGCCTTACTTGATTCCATCTATACACATCCCCAAGGACATATACTTATTTACAATTCATCCATTCCTTTACATAGTGAAACCCACAAATTGCGGAATTGATCCAAGCCACTTTTGTAAAACACATAAATTTCCTATAAACTTTCAAAATTCAAATTTAAATTTGGGATGTTATAGGCTCCTTCTAGATAGTTGTTATGTGCTAACTTGAGTGCAAAATTTGTTAACTTGTGTACTAGGATTTTGTATTTGAAGAAAAAGCCTAATTCATTTCAAAAAATTTCAAATCCAAGAGCTCTTATCCACTTTACATGATTACATAAGAAACACATCTTAGAGCCTTAACATTGCATCACCTACTTACATTGACATCTTAGGAATTATTACATGGTTACTTGCTACTCTCAATCCTTTTCACCAAATTATCAAATCAAAAACAAGGGGCTTTGGCCAAAAGAGCACATTCCTTGTTAGAAAGTTCTTAAGCAATGTCTACCTATACCACCCCTCTCAAAAGCAAGTAACAAATATTGAGCCAAACAAGTTTCAAACACCAAAATCAATGAAATTTAGATTTATGGGCCATGTTCATATTTATGCACATGTTTTAATCCATAGGTAGAAAGGTTAGATTCGTATTTGTGGTAATGAATAAAATATTTGCGGTAGTGAATAAAAACATTAGATGGATGATCCATTGTAGGTGTTCATCTAACATTTCATAGGACTCTAATAAATCAAACAATCAATTTCTAACATCTAGGATAACAAGATCTTCATCAAATTTAGAATTAAGTACTATTATTTCATTTATCTGATTTTCAATCATGTATCTAAATAATATTATTAATCCTAACTTATCAGATCTTAATTGTTAAATATATGATATTTTCTAAAGTAAACTACAATTACATCAACAATTGCTAAACTGAACTTTGATTCCTCTCCATAAATAAAATATATATATTTTTAATTCTTTTCAATAGGAATAAATCGTTATTTAATGAGCAAAATTGACTTCAAAGAGGGGGAGTTTGATCACTGATTTGAAAGTCTTTGGAAAGGAAGAAAAAAAACTTTTATAAAAGAGCAACCACATGAACAAATGGCCGGTTATCTGACACGAATGTTTTGCCGGCTTGAAGGCGAAAGCAGAAGCGATACAGTGATACCCAACTAGACCAGAAAGATGGCTAAATACACTTGAAAGGATAAAAATATATAAAATAATGTGGATGAGATGAGTCCCTGAAGCAGGCTTTCCCTGTCATCTGAAGCCGTGCGACTTTCGTAATCATGTTTACCGCGATTAAAAAAGTTTAAAACAGAAGTAATCTCTGATTTAGTGGGTGACGGAAGTCGGTGGGTCAAAAAATCTCATCCATGACTGGCGTATCAAAATCTCGCGGGTTGGAGACTAGAAATGCAATATTTGAGCTCTCAGTCGTACATGTGATCAGGTGCGTAGAATTCTGGTCGCCGACGTATCACGCCTTGGGTATCGCGAAAATAAAGGAAATAGGCAAAGAAAACGATAATATCGTTGATTGGCTAGGGTTTGACATCAGACAAGAATTCAGGCTGGTGGCCGTAGCATGGAAATCACGTAGAAGCATATCTACTGACTTGAACAACCACACAGACGTAGTATTTAGCTGGAGAACTTCATAATATCGTTATTGTGTTGTGAGGTCCCGCGTTCGAGTCGCAACTATGACGAGGGCTAAAAAAGAAGCTTTGGATTATTGCACTATCAAGGGAAATGGCAAGTTTGTCAAAGGTAAGCACGCACGGTAAATTATCGAGAAAAAAAATAGGACTGCAGATCTTAAAACCCTAGTAAAGGCATGTGGTTGAGCTCAATGTTTTGTTTTTCTCTTTGTTGTAGTGGGGGATACTGTGCTCATGCGCGCTCAGGATCCGGATAACCCGCCATACGTAGCGCGAGTGGAGAAGATTGAAAGCGAAGCGCGTAGCAATGCTCATGTTAGGGTTCGAGTACGATGGTATTACAGGCCGGAGGAATCTATCGGCGGTCGACGGCCATTTCACGGCGTGAAGGAGCTCTTCTTGTCCGACCATTACGATACGCAGATCGCCGACACCATTGAAGACAAATGCGTCGTTCATTCTTTCAAGAATTACACAAAACTCGACAGCGTGGGCGCGGAAGATTATTTCTGTCGCTTCGAGTATAAGGCCGCCACCGGCGCGTTTACTCCCGACAGGGTGGCCGTGTAAGAAAATCGCTTATTTTGGTATTTTGTGTTTCGAATCCACTCCCTTTAAAATAAGGCATGCTGTATTCTTCGCGTGTTTCAAACCCGCGGTCTTTACTTAAGATAAGCTTGGCTTTCATTTTGCTTAGGTACTGCAAGTGTGAAATGCCGTACAACCCCGACGATTTGATGGTGCAGTGCGAAGTGTGCAAAGACTGGTAGGCACTTTCCTATCTTTTTCGTTGGAATTTGTGGTTTAAGCAAAAGCGGGCGTCGGGCCTATCTATGACGGCATGTTCTGTGGTAAAGTTTTGATGTGGACGACGACTTTCTTTACTTTAAACAAATGGTGGCGGTTGACCTCTTTCTTCACAAACTGAGGACACAATTTTGACTGTCTTGAACTTTGCCTTTTATAGAATGGCGGTACCTACACTTGGCCGAACATTCATCCATTTAGATCGCTAGTCCAAACCCTTGAAGTTTAGAACCCTAGCTGTATTGATTTGCACGAAATCCTCACTTGTAGTTCACACTTCCTATTGACGGAGAGTCATCTCATTTCTCATGGACGCGCACTCTGCTTTGAAACCTAGTGCAGTAATTATATACATATATTTTCTTCTCACATTACGTTGTTTAGACAGAGCGTCGTCAACGGCATCTTAGTATCTTACACTTTGTAGTATTTTTCAGTGTACATCTCAGTCAAAATAGTTGAGAAAACTTGTTAAGAGTTGCTGTATATCTTTTACCTTTCCTCTCTTATTAAAGTTTTCAGGAGAAACGTGTTAAGAAATATACTTCTGTGCTATATATATAAATTGAAATAGTGGACTTATGGTATGAGAATGTTGCTCGTTTTCCTATCTCAAACGTTACATTTTTTTTTCTATCTCAAATGGTACATTAAAATTTGACACAATCCAGAAAGCTTAGATGCGTGTAGCTCGCACCTGAACATTGTTTAGGCTGAGTTTTGTCGACTACATACTCTACCTTATACATAGTTGTAACTATTTTTGTATTACACAAGCAATTTTGTGATTGCTTTTTTTCAAAATTATCAGAAAAAGATGGTAAGCTCTATATATGATTATACTTTTAGCTTTTGTTTTCTTACTAGGTTTCTCAAAATGAGAGAAATGTATCCTGAAAGATGCTTCTGTATTAAGAACACAAGTTAAAATTATTCACATATGTGGCATGCGAATGTTATCAAGGATACCTCGAGACATGCTTTTGACTGCTTTGAAAATTGTCTTATACACTCTGCTGCGGCACTTTGTGAATGGATGTCATGCTACAAGCACTATATTTAAGGCTGTTACTACTCCATCATTTCTACCCTTTTTGTAATTTACAATATTTCTCATAATAGTGCACTAAGCTGTGAGAAAAATGGTGGAGTCAGTGTTTTGAGATGTTATTTACATTTGCCTAACATATGTATATTGTTTAAACTTGTATCCTGTAAGCAAGGGTCTTTTTCTGGACATTTTAGTGAAAGGCTAGTATCAAGTGTTTACTTTTCAATGAATGCATCTATTCATAATAAATTCATTGTACAGAACAGTGCAGTTACACTTCAAGTACGCAGGATTGCATCATACTGTTCTGTAGCAATAGTGAGAAGTGAAAGTAATGGGATAGATTGACACTTGCATTTGCAATAGCTTCGACAGAAACATACACAGAATTAGGTACATTTCCTCACCTCGACAGTGTGTCAGGTTAAGTATTTTAGGTTCTCAACCACTCAGCGTTTTCGTATACCCATTATTCTAATTTCTGAATCACATTCTTTTACCATATTCATGTACAAATATCTTCCCTATACATTTATACTTTTTGTGTAAGCCTGGTAACAAGTGTTTATTGTTCAATAGAGTTGACAGAAAATTTAAGTAGACAGATGTTTGTCTACTAAGAGCTCAAGTAAAAGCAATGCGCACATTGTATGTGATTGCTGTTAAGGAAATTAAATCTAGAGCAATGTTCATTTGAGAAGGAAATGCATCTAAGAGTGCAAAGGGCGTGTCTTGTAGTTGTTTAGTGCACCGAAATTAGTAAATGTCTATATCCTTTTGTTGGAGCCTACTAAATGTGAGCCTTGACAGTCAATACATCAAAACATTACAGATAAAAGAGCATGCCGGAATTAAATCAAATTTTGATATTTAAAAAATGCAATATCTGTTATATAATTCCATCTTGTTTGTCCAGTTATCTACTCTACTACAGCTTGAGATAATATTTATGTCTTTGTCAACCCTTGAAATAACTCTCTTATTGACTTGAGCATTGTTTTTCCTTTTTTGGGTTCAGTTTGGTGGTTTATTTTTGGAGCTCTTATGTACACTCTACCTGAAATTGATTTCTCTTGAGTGTGGGCAGAAGTTCGCAAGATGCATATTATTGTGAGTTTTGATAAATTTATGTCCCGTTTGTGCATCGCAAGACCATTTTAAAATATGTAGTCAGAATGTAGAATAGTTTGTTTATAGCTTCATGCCCTGATGTAATTAACTCTATTTTATGGCTATAGTGTATGTATCTATAAACAAGAAATACTATATTCTGGTTACCATTTGAAAAAAAAAGGCTTTGTAAAAACAATGATGCAATGGGCAAGCAAGGCCAAATAGTTCATCAACATTCAAAGAGACAGAAGTCTCTGTCAACATTCTGTAGAGAAATCCTTAGATGATAGAAGGTAATGGTGTAAATAACAGCTCCAAAAATAAACCACAGGACTGAACCAAAAAAAAAAAATTCCAAGAAGAAATGCTCAAGACATTGAAAGCTAATATTTCAACGCAGCTAGTTGAGCTCCGGGAGAGCTAGAAAAGTAAAACAGATTCTTGACTCTGCTTGAAAGAGGCTACAAATAAGTCAAAAAATCCCAACACCCCAGTTTGGTGTTGTGCTAAGTTGCTGGTCCTGGTATGGGGATGGGTATCGGTATGTCATTTTTCCCCCCCTCAGGTATGAGTATGAATTTGGGGTTTTGGTATGCAGGTATGACATATTTTTTCCCTTGATTATGGATACAGGTTCATGTATAAATAGTAATACTCATAGCTATAATTTATAATTTTATATATATTAAAAATTATAAAAATAGCAATACTCATAATCATAGTTTGTAGACTTGGACTCGGAGAGTAATCAGCAAGCTCAAAATTCTCGACTTGGCAAAAACTTGGCAACTTAAAAAATACTAAAATTTCTTAAAAAACTCATTTTTTTTGTTGTTGCAAAATTCAATTACAAAATGTGTCTAATGAGTCTAGAAAACCATGAGGAAGTGTTTTCTATTAAATTTGATTCTTGAATACATATGGATTGCAAAATCACATTATCATGTGAAGCCGGATGATGGAACAATGGCTAGTTGCTAATTGATAATTATTATGAATTTATGATGATTGTTTTTGAAAATTATCTTCATAAATTTAATATCTAGGCAAGTAAAAACTTACAAGTTTTTACAATTGAAGTTGTGTTGGTATGTGAAGTTAGTTTTGTTGATACAAGTTTTTGGCAGTTTTTGGCCATTCAATTGAGTTTGTCATGTTATTTTTTTTGTAAATTAGAAATCATTTACAAATTTAAATTCTTAGAAAAAAAAATTAGAACTAACCTGTTGCAAATCTGAAATTCGGAAAATTTCTTCTTCAAATCGCCTAAAAAATCTTCCCAAGATGCTATAAAATTCGTGCTTTTTGTTGTGTTTAATGGAGGGGTGAATGTAGGGTTTTATAACCAAAACAACTGTGTGAATGATGTGTTTTGCCCGTGTTTTACTCATGTTGACATGTTTTTTTCCTGCATTGCAATTTTTCACCACGTGCTCGCCAAAAAAACCTGATGAGTTTCCGTCAGAAACCCATATCGGCAGACTCATGAGTTAAACTTGCAAATACTCGCGTAGTGAAGAAATGCACGAGTACTCATAGGGATTGCGAACTATGCTCATAATTGCCAATAAACAAAATATTTAAATACCTCAAAATTTTTAGAAAAGAAAATACTCAAAAATTCATAAGTTAAACTTGCAAATACTCGCGTAGTGAAGAAACCCACAAGTACTCATAGGGATTGCGAACTATGCTCATAATTGCCAATAAACAAAATATTTAAATACCTCAAATTTTTTAGAAAAGAAAATACTCAAAAATTCATAATTCAATGATTTGTCAAAACATCAATTCAAAATTGCTCTTCATTTAGAGCATCAAAGTCAACATTTGGTTCAATTTCACTTGAACCACAATTATTTGCAATGTCACTCCCACTAGCCTTGTCATATGTAGACGTTCCCTCATCTAAGGGATTTTGGCAAGCTATGGAACAATAGTGTCTAAGTTGACATACCTAGGAGTTAGATACTAGTTCCTCATCACTCCTTTGTTGTAATCAGGTTTCTTATGTGATAATAGACGCAAGTTGGAGTGCACAAAGACCAAGGGCCTAGATTTGGGATGGTAGTTAGTGGGGGGAGTGCCCCCTTTGGGGTTTGGGGGTGATGCCCCCAAGGGGGAATCAAGGGGTAGTGCCCCTTGTAGGGGTTTGGGGGCAGTGCCCTTCATGTTGTTTGGGGTTAGTGCCCTTGGTGTATTCCTTGTCATGGTACAAAGTGGAGTTGAGGGATGGAGCCACCACTACCAAGCCTGAGCTAAGGTTTTCAAAACCACACAAACGTTCATGGTGCACAACATTTTAACAATTTTATCACTATGTTTTTTGTGATAGCAAGTCCTTACTATTTCTAACCAAATCTTCATTCTTCAAAAAACTAATAGTGAAGTCCAAGAATCCAACTAGTCTAAATGATAAGGGCTACACAGTTTTTAAATAAGTGAATAAAGATCAATTTAGGGAAAAATTAAGGTTGGCAAATGCCTTTTTGTTTTAAATTTTTTTAAATATTTTTTTTTGGTATTCCATATTAGTACATGTGGGGCCTCTTGGGTTTGCCTAGGGTCTACCTTCGACACCTTGTGTATCTTGTGAAGCCCTTCATAGGGTCCTTGAGGTGGGCCTTGGGTGAACCTCGTGCTATCTTGGCCCCCAA
Source organism: Sequoia sempervirens (assembly GCA_007258455.2). Taxonomy (NCBI): domain Eukaryota; kingdom Viridiplantae; phylum Streptophyta; class Pinopsida; order Cupressales; family Cupressaceae; genus Sequoia; species Sequoia sempervirens. The sequence continues at coordinate 27,326 of VDFB02342210.1, forward strand.
ACCCATACTAGGTAGGTATGGAGAAGGGCGGGGTTTTGAAGAACTTGGTAACATAGGTGTTTTTTGTTGATCATTATTTACATTTGCAAGAGAATTGATTCAAGTTGGTAGCGCACCTAGTGATGAGTGTAGAATAACAATGTGACATTTGTTTGTAAGTGAAATAAAATTATCATCTGCCAATAGAAAACATACATTTTAAATGGGGAACTAGCATTATCCATACAAAATTTTATTAATTTGGCTATGAAATTCATTTGTCAATTTAAAAAATTTAAATGTAAAATAAGATGCAAGTCTGGTTGATGGTTTAGAGATTTTTTAACTTGTATCCGAATATCTTTGTTACCAAGTCCAATCAAATTGCAAAAGAAAATTGGAGAAGATGATTTAGTGAAATGGGTAATCAATATTGGTGTTGTAACATCAAAACAATGGCATGAAACCAAAGAAGATAGTGTACTTCCTCTTGACCAGAGCAAGCTAATAAAGACCAAATGTTGTTAAGTCAAAAACCGTATAATATTGTTGATACAGTTCTAACACTGAAGTATTTTGTTTTTAGATAGTTTCAAACTTGTTTTTTCTTAGGTAGATATTACTTTGATGTGATGAAAACAAACCAGTGGTTTTGAATACCAGTTTTTATTGATAATGTAGCTCAATTGTGGCACATATATTGTGCTTGCCAAACCTTATTTCAATATTAAAAACATCTCCAAAGGATACAATGAATGCAATATTTTGAGAATTAAATAGAGTTCCATACATAATTAAACAAAACAAAATGGTTTGATGGGATCAACAACATTGACCATGTTGATAGGAGACACTCACTCATATACAAAAGGATACAAGGAGTATAGTACTTTGGGAACTAGAGAGAGTTTCATCCACACACAAAAACAAGATGCTTATATAGGATTGGCCATCACGAATTTGTTGATTGTAGGCAATCACTCACATGCAACCACTAATGATAAGCCAAAATGAAATTAAGTTGATACACACTACTTAGCAATTTCATCATTCCTATGAAGTGGAATGCCCTACTATCTTATTTATTTCATCACTAATAAAAGTTTGTCCTTTGCTTATGTTGGTCAACTAACATCACATGGTCTTACCTTTTTAGGTTCAATTGCTGCCATTTTCCTTGTCTTGGCAATATTGTTTGTCTCTTTGCTCCTTTGTTATTATAACTTCAATAATGGCCTTTTTAATTCTTTTATCTCTCACTTGTAAATCTTGACAATTAGTATCCAATATTATATTGGTCTCATCAAGATAATGGTGTTACTTTAGAAATAGTTCTAACCTAATTTGGCCATCTCCCAAATCAATCATTGACTTGGCTAATGTATTAATTGCTTTACTCAAATTCCTATTTACATGGCCGAAATTTGTTTGTCTATCAAGGAGTTCTGTTAATTTGCAAGTTCCCATCTCAAGTTATTTTTGAGCTTATTGAAGGGTTGTTGTCATTGTACTATAGCATTGCACAAAAAGTTGATATTTTGGGAGCCAAACTATTTGTTTTTGTCAAGTGAATTGGGAAACTACCTCAATGCAAGGATTGTTCTTGTTTGGGCCAACCATCAATATAGTAAAGCAATTGAATGTAATGAGAAACTAAACCTGAAGGTCACAACTTTCAAGGATGAAGCTCTAATAAGCCAATAAATGTGTTGGTTGATAAGACATGTCTAAGGTGTTTCAATTGCCCAATTCTAGTCGGAACTTGTAGTTGATCTGGTTTGCTTAGGATGTGGTCAAGGTGGGATAGAACTCAAGTCATCATTATGCTTATGTTGCACCAAGTTTTTGGGATGAGGATAGGACAAGGAGATGCCTTCTTGGGATGATTATTTTGGGAGACCATTTTTAGGGGAGTGTAGGGGGTGACTATTGAAAAATAGGGAAAATTAAAAAAGTTCAAATACCCGTATGATAACATTGATAAAAGCATTCATGATATGCATTATAAAACCTTAATACATAACACTAGAGCTGAATTGATATTTCACATGAGAGTTGACACACAAATTAACAAAATTTCATTTCATTCATTGGCAATGTGCATATATATTATATAAAAAATACAAAAAAATGCCCAAAGGCTGCAAGTTTCAACTACATATTGACAAAAACATAGAAATTTGCTGGTGCCTCTAGTTAACATATGCTAACATTGCATCAAAATTGGAGTATGAGGTTGAGTCATTGCTATTATGTGGGACTGCCTCATCCAATGGAAATCCAACCAATCCCTCCTATGCCACCTCCTCATCACCCTATGTGGTATCTAGAGTCGGATAATACTCAAGGGTTTGTCAATCTTTAAGTTACAAAATACTATGTTGGAGTTTGACGATAAATTAATAATTTAATAATGAAATCATGTTGCAAAAGTGACTTGCAAGTGGTTGGAGTTTGATGTTAAAATAATAATTTAATAATAAAATCATGTTGTTGCAAAAGTGACTTACAAGTGGTTGACGAAGTGAAACCATTGTGCTATAGAAATTGCTAGTTTTGGCAGAAGTGACTTGCAAGTGGCAAACAAAGTGAAGTACATGATGTTGTTGAAGTTCTAGCGTTGATGAAGTGCAATCTACAAGGTTGTTGAGTTTTATGTAGCTTGTTGACGAAGAATTTAGTGGCTACAAAAGTGACTTGCTAGTGTTTGGTGAAGTGAGGTTGTTGAGTTATACATAGCTTGTTGATGAAGATGTTAGTGGTTGCAGAAGTGACTTGCAAGTGGTTGATGAAATGAAACCATGTTGCTCCAAAAGATGTTAGTTGTTGTAGAAGTGACTTGCAAGTGGTTAGCGAAGTGTTAGAAGATATATACCTTTTTAAAAAAACTTTTTTGTATGCCTGTGCCATAGGGGAGGGCTAACTATAGTTAGGATGGTCAAGGGACGTCTAGGCAACTCTTGGCCTTCTTGGGGGTGGCTAGTTGTCCCCTGTCATTTTTGGCTAACTTTTTGATGTCTTGAGGATGTTTCCATTTTTTTTTGTAGGTTGGGGATGATTGGGAGATGTTTTTGATTGATCCTTCTGTCCTTGAAACATTTCCTACAAGGGACAGGTTTGGAAATACAGGGGACATGTCCCCAAGGCACATAGCTTTACGTTAATCAATTCAGTTTACAACTTGACCATCACACACTATTGGACTCAGAATATCACTATCTTGGTTATGTTGTTTTCCCATTGCCATCCAATCCTTAAGGTGGATATATTTGCTATTATAGGCATATGTGTTGGTCTATTTCCTTTTCCTCTTTTTGCCTAATTTGTGGCTTCTTTAGATATTTTCTAGAATTAGAAAACAAGGTCATTGCAGGGTAGAATGACCAGAAGCAACATAAAAGTGGTAAGTTGTAATGTCCCCCTTTTTTTGTAATGAGAGATTATAAGGGAATTAAATTAAATTAAATGATTTATAAAGTTGTCCATTTAAATAAATCTTAAGGATAACTTTATTATTATTTAATTTAATTAAAGTGAGTAATATTAAATATGGTAGTAATTTATTAAATATTCACTTTGGGAAAAGCAAAAGATAATAATAAAAAATTAGAAGGCGGTAAAAAGAAAGTCATAATGATCTTTTGGGAAATTATCTTCAAGAGTATTTTGGGAGAGCTTGGCTTTTTGGAAACTTGAGGATGAAAACCCTCGAGTTTAGTGGATTCGACGAAAACCCAAATCCATTTATAGGTGAATTCATTGCAGGATTCACATTGTGCTTCATTGATCAATTGATCGATTGTGGGAGATTTGTGAAGTCTTTTGCAAAGATAAATTTTAGGGGTTTGTGTTAATTCTCAGAGTTGAAGAGTTTATTGGATATTCAAGGTTGGAGGACTTTTATTGAAGCTTTGCAGAGGTAAGGGCAGAATTGAATATTATAGTTTTACAATTTGAAAGAATAAAATATTGTTGAACTTACTTAGCCTTACCTTATTCCCACGTCGATATCATAAGCTTTGAATATTCAAATTTAATGATGATCGGGCCGCTTATATAAGCTGCCTATGAGTATGCAAATTAAATGTTCAGTAAGAGCTAAGAGTCGCCAATGTAGGAAAGGCACAGTTATTGTTTCAGACTTGGTAAATTTCTTCGAATTGGATGAATGCTTTTATATTCCTAGTCGCGAAATACCTTTCAGCCTAAGCGTATGATATAGAGGATTGGTTGGTTATACTCTGATTGGTTGATTAATAGAGGGTGGTCATGAGTTGAATACTTATTGAATGTTGCGACAAACTTGTTATTGCTATTGAAGAATCGCTATCTAAGGGAAGATGGTGTTGGTGCGAATACCATCTTGAGTTGGCGGGTGTGTGTATTATAGTTGGTGTAAGTTTGTTGGAGTTGTGGTGTGGAAACTCATCTATTCCAAGGTTGGTGGTTGCAACATTTAACTATTTAAAGGAGGTCGAAACTTGCCTAATATATCACGTGGGGTGTTAGGAACCGAACAATTGAGGAGTAAGGTGATGTGGTTTAAAGTTCCGTCCACTTTGAACAAAGCCATCGCCTATGGTAGAGGCACAATTTATATGGGAAGGTCCGCAAAACTATTGAAACAATAGCTGGCTGCCACATCATGGTAAGGTGGACATAAAGGAAGAGCAAAGTGAATATAGTGGATGGCAGAAAGGCATATAGTATGCAAGCGTAGAAATTTGGGCGCTATCTATTAGTGCATCGTTGGTTCTATGAGAGGGGAGACGTTGGACGTGGGACTCTTTCCAGTCACACATTTGCTACAACGGGTTCAATGTATCTCAAGCAATTGCGGTTTGAAGGTTAGAGAGTAATACATGCTCATTCTATAATTACTTCTTCAGTATTTCAAACTAACAATTAATTTAATATAGATATATTTCAAATATTGAGAGATGCAAATTGTTTGTTACAATGCTCCTTAATATCAAGACTTTCCAATTGTAGATGTGAAGGAAAATAATTTGTTATAACTTATAACAATTATACTCTTTTACAATCACACTTTTTTCATATGCACATGCACATAAAATGTTTGATAAAATGATTACATAACTGAGAATGAGTTAAATTTTGGTATTAACAATTGGGGTAGCCTTTTACAGTGGTATCAAAGCTAATATCATGCCAACTTGGAGGGTTATGTACACCAATGACAGGACCAAACGTTATGCGGAAAGAGAACAAAAACAAAAACAATTTCAAATTTTCAAATTGTATCCAGAAGAGGACACATTTTCAGTTGCAGTAGCAGCAAGGCATCCACTTAGAGTTGCACAGGGAATTGAAACAATGGTGGGTTCAAGTAGTGAGAGCCCTCAAGATAGGACTGAAAGGAGATCTGAACATGACAGTGTACAAAATATACTAAATGATCTAGCGAGGGGACAACGACGGATGATGCAACAATTCATGCAATCACAATAGTAGTTAATCACAGCTACTGGCCAAATGTCTCAAGATTTGAATTCTCTCAGGGTAAATGAGCAATGTAGGAAATGATATTCCAAGAGGAGCTAGTATAGGTGGGCCACATAGACCTTTTCAACCTACGTTCACACCTAGGGAGGAAGAGGAAAAAACCCAACAGGAAGAGGAACAACCATTGTTTGATGAGGTAATGATAGTTTATGATGAGTATCACACACTCCCTCGTGCCATTAGAAATGAAATAACACTTAACCAATACATGAACCAACGGAAAGTCAGGAGAAGAACACAACAGGAACAAAGACCTCGAGGCCCACATAAGGAGTATAAGCATGCCTTGAGTAAACTTACTCTTCCTAATTTTGATGGTAGTTGGAAAAGCATGACACATGCTTGATACATAAGTTGGATACATTCCTGACTCTCAAACCCATGCTAGAAGCAAAAACAATTAAGTTTGCAACTTTACATTTGGAGGGACCAGCATATGATTGGTGACACATAATCATGCCTTGATTAATTCCTGTGATGAGTTTAGCAGCAAATTGATTGCAAGATTCGGTAGGAAGGATGTAGAGATGTATTTCCTTGAGTTGGCACTGATTAGGCAACAAGGGGATGTTGACAGTTACATTAATGAGTTTCAAAAGGTTGCTGTTATGGTTCTTGACATGTCAAAAAAGAGAGTAGTAATTCTGTTCATAGAGGGTTTGCATCCTAATTTGAGAGGTTTGGTGAAGGCTTTCAAGCCTAGTACTTTACAGGATGCTATCTAGATGGCACTTGAGCTTGAGACTACACAACCTACACATCAGCCCCAAAAGAAGAGTTTCAAGGATAATAAATCAAAATACAAACCAGACGGGAGAACTCTCAATCAACCTAAGCCTACGCCACCTAAGATGGATTTTGAAACAAGGAATGAGTTGCGTAGGAAGAAGTTATGTTTCGCTTGCAAGGAACCATGGGAACCCGGTCACAGGTGCCTTGGGAAGGCAAAACACATTACATAAGAGGTCATCTCCGATATTGATGAGGAGGCTGTATACACTAGTTCAGAAAGTGAACATGAGGAGCGGCCATTAGAGCACGGTGATGCTAATATAGGAGGTATGTCGAATGGGACTATTGCCTCATTATCAGGAGTTATTAAGTATCACCCTTTTAGAGTGAGGGGAGTCTTGAGTCGACATTGGGTTACCTATTTAGTTGATAGCGGGACAACTCATAATTGCATTGATGAGGGTTTAGAGGTGAAGAGGGGATTGCAGGTTGAGGATTTTCCAGGATTCAATGTAATGATGTTTGTGGATTCAAAATGAGTTGTACTAGGAAGGTTCCTTAGTTGAGCATTCAGTTGAGTGACTATATAGTCATTGATGATTTCTACGTGATTGGGATTGGTGAGACCGCTATTCTGGGAATCCGGTGGTTGCATTCACTTGGCAGATATAGTGAAGATTTTCAGACGATGGAGTTGGAGCTAATGTCAGATGGGAAGAAGATAGTTTGAGAGCTTTGGCAGATGGCACGCCCAAGGTAGTGACTACAACGAAAATGGAGGCTTTGTTTAGACATGGCGAGGTTGCAGGGGCAGCCCAATACTTTATGTCTTTTGAATCTTCTTCCAGTGATGACAGGAAATACCAGGTGGATGACATTGGTGTGAGTCATTGTTTTGTTGATATTCCAAATTTTATAGCCGAGTATGAGACAACATTGGGGAATCCAAGGTACACACAAGGCATAACATTCCATGATGCAGTTATTATTCCTTGCTTCTTGAGGACAACACTTCTTATCACATTGGAAGGACTCAAGGTATGTAAAGATTTTGTTATCATGGATTTAGCGAGAATGTTGAGTTTGAATTGGAGACATTATTGAGGGGTTGTTAAATGAGACATTGATGGATTCCAACTTTGAACCAGCTGTTCTTTATTCATTTTTAATCAGTGATCAAGTGTATCATATCCCTAGTTTGCTGAGTTGGCATAATTCCATCAATTTGCAGCAAGTGGGGGAATTTTCAGATTTGATTCAAGGCTTTTCATCTTACACATGCATGTTTAGTGGTTGTCCTACAATACTGAGCATAAAATCTTCAGATATTGCATTGATGATTGCAGCTGATCCTTGGGTTTGTGTGTGCAAAATAGTCTCTTCAGCCCTTGGAGTTTGAGTGAGGATGATTCTAAGGCTTGTGATTCACAAAATTGCGTGATTGTTAGATTGCTTCACAAGGTAATGCAGGGAGATAGAATTGCTGATTTCAGTTGGATCAGAGTGGAGCAACAAATTCGTGGTGGAGCATTCATAAGATTGATATAGGATCCTAGTAATTAGCCAGGTAATATAGGTACAAATTACTTGGGGACAAGCAATCTTTGACAAGGGAGGATTGTAATGTCCCCTTTTCTGTGTAATAAGAGATTATAAGGGAATTAAATTAAATGAAATGATTTATAAAGTTGTCCATTTAAAATAAATCTTAAGGATAAATTTATTATTATTTAATTTAGTTAAAGTGACTAGTATTAAATATGGTGGTAATTTATTAAATAGTCACTTTGGGAAAAGCAAAAGATAATAATAAAAAATTAAAAGTTGGTGAAGTATAAAAGGTGGTGAAAAAGGAATTCATAATGATCTTTTGGGAAATTATCTTTTGGAGTATTTTGGGAGAGCTTGGCTTTTTGGAAACTTGAGGACAAAAACCTTTAACAATTTACAGGTGAATTCATTGCAGGATTCACATTGTGCTTTATTGATCACTTGATCGACTGTGGGAAATTTGTGAAGTCTTCTGCAAAGACAAATTTTAGGGCTTTGTGTTAATTCTTAGAGTTAAAGAGTTTTTGGGATATTCAAGGTTGGAGGACTCTTATTGAAGCTTTGTAGAGGTAAGGGTAGAATTGAATATTATAGTTTTACAATTTGAAAGAATAAAATATTGTTGAACTTACTCAACCTTACCTTATTCCCATGCCAATATCATAAGTGTTGAATATTCAAATTTAATGATGATCGGGCTGCTTATATAAGCCGCCTATGAGTAATGCAAATTAAATATCTAGGAAGAGCTAAGAGTTGCTGATTTAGGAAAGGAATGATTATTTGTTGCAAACTTGGTAAAGTTCTTCGAATTGGATGAATGCTTTTATATTCCTGGCTGCCAAATACCTTTTAGCTTGAGTGTATGATATAGAGGATTAGTTGGCTATTCTCTGATTGTTTGATTGATATAGGGTGGTCATGAGTTGAATACGTATTGAATGTTGCGGTAGACTTGTTATCGCTATTGAAGAATCGCTATCTAAGGGAAGACGGTGTTGGTGCAAATACCATCTTGAGTTGGCAGTTGTGTGTATTATAGTTGGTGTAAGTTTGTTGGAGCTGTGGTGTGGAAACTCATCTATTCCAAGGTTGGTGGTCACAACATTTAATTATTTTAAGGAGGTTGAAACCTACCTAATATATAATGTGCGGTGTTAGGAACCGAACAATTAAAGGAGTAAGGTGATGTGGTTTAAAGTTCCGCCCACTATGAAAAAAGCCATTGTCTATGGTAGAGGAACAATTTATATGGGAAGGTTTGCAAGACTTTGAAACAATAGTTGGTCGCCACATCATGTTGAGGTGGACGTAAAGGAAGAGCAAAGTGAATATAGTGGATGGCAGAAAGGTGTATAGTATGCGAGCGTAGAAATTTGGGCACTATCTATTAGTGCATCGTTGGTTTTGTGAGAGGGGAGACATTGGACGTGGGATTGTTTCCAGTCACACATTTGCTACAATGGGATCAATGTATCTCAAGTTGTTGCAATTTAAAGGTTAGAGAGTAATACATGCTCATTCTATAATCAGTTCTTCAGTATTTCAAACTGACACAATATATTTCAAATATTGAGAGCTTCAAATTGTTTGTTACAATGCTCCTTAATATCAAGACTTTCCAATTGAAGATGTGAAGGAAAATAATTTGTTATAACAATTATACTCTTTTACAATCAAACTTCTTTCATATGCACATGCACATAAAATGTTTGATAAAATGACTACATAACTGAGAATGAGTCAAATTTTGGTATTGACAATTGGGGTAGCCTTTAATATCAGTGCTTTTTTGAAATTGGAAGTATTCAAGAAAGTCTTAGATTGAAATTTCCTATAACTTATATGATGAATTTCTTATATATGAATAGTTGAAATTTCTTATATTTAAATTTTTCTCCCAATTTTAAAAATTTTTGTAGCCAAGTAGGTAAAACTCCCACCTATTATGGGTAGTTGAGAGTTACTACTCCTCTAGGAATTATTTGCCTCTATTTTGCTATATAAAGTTTAAACAACCCTCACCTCTCCCATGGCTAGTTCACTAGTTCACTTGTTCGTGAGTGTTAGTTTAGTGCTAAGGGAGCGCTGAGTTTGTTCATCTCTGGATTCTAGTCTTGTTTTCCTTCAATCATTTTGATCTTGGGTGGCTTTATAGCCAAATCTAACATGGTATTAGAGCTGGTTGTGAGTTGTCTGTTAACAGTATTTTCAATCCATTCTTGAAAGCAAAGTATGCGCTTCTCTTGCATCCTATGATGACTTAGAAAATCAGAAACGCTTGATAGAGATCTCAATTTCTGGGGGACTTCCTTTCTATTGCCTTTAATTTCAGGTATTTTAGAGCTTCCTAGAAACATTCTGACCTCACCATTGAGTTCAGAGTAGTTGGAAAAGTCAAAATAGACTTTTATTTCATCCAAATTGGACACTGGATGTGAGATCCATGAAGGGTTGAAGAACAGAGGTTTATTGTGAAGATCCGCAAGACTCCTAAAAATCGAGGCACTTTGAGGCAAAACGGATTGCGCCATCGTGTCTAGAAGGTCCAAAACCCTAAGATTGATTGTCAAATTGTCAATTTTGCAAAAGTTGATTTTGGGGCAATTTTTTTTTGCAGGCAGGACCGTATGGTCCACCTGTGCAGTGTATGGTACAAAAAAATATTTTTTAATTTAAAATTTTCTACATTATCAAAAAAAAATATTTTCAAAAGTAAATTGCGGTTTTTTATTATAAAATAAAAGTTTGAAAATCAATACAAAAATAAAATTAAAAACAAAAGGGACTTGCGTAGGTCTTGTACAGGCTTTGCGCAGGCTCCGTACCCTGCAAGGGTACCGTGGGTACCCATAAGGCCCCGCACCCTTAAAGAGTTGTAGTCCCTTGTGAGGCCACAAACCCCTTTTACAAAGGGGCTATGTGGGGTGGCTCCATCCCCCACACACACTCCCTTTAATTTTCTACAAATTTTTTCATTAAAACAAAAAAATATATAAAATAAAAACATTCAAAAGTGCTTGCGCCCTCTATACATTCTGTGTGCCTCGACCTCTGTGCAATCCTTTGGGCACAACCTCCAAACTTGGCGGTTTTCTTAGATTTGGAGGTCTATTTTTATCTGGCAGTTTTCAAATTTGGCAAACTTCTACATTTATCTGGTGGTTTGTATAGTTGGCGGATTTGTTAAAATTAGAGCAGTTTTGCCAAATTTGGCAAGAGTTGACTTTTGAATTTCATGACCCCTCCCCATTGAAGTTTTGCTTTTTGCCATGCATCTTCAGATTTCTCGTTCATAGTCATTTCAGCACAATTTTTTTTGATTTGGAGTAAAATATTGCACTCTACATAGTGAAGTAATCAATTTTTGCTCAAGTTATCCCGTTTTTCCAGAAAATCAGTTTTTTCATTAGATCTGAAGGATAGTTCTCGTGTTTTGAACTTCAAGCAGCTGTAACTTTTACATACGACCTTGGATTGTGGTGTTTTTTTTTTTGAAATTGAATATTTTTTCGAGCACTACATAGTGGTGCTAGTTTTAGGTTCTCATTTAGAGATTTAATGTACTTTCAGTATTTGAGTCCATTTTTGGACATTGTAAAACTCTGCATTGTAAACACACTGATTTATAAAGTGCCAAATCATATTTTGTTGGGGGGGATTCTTGATTGAGTGAAAAGGGGGGGTCTCTTGTGGTGTTTTTTGATTTGCTTGCTTGTACTCTTCTTTTCGTGCACATATGGATCATTCTAAGGTTCCTTTGCTAACACCTTATAATTATGCAACATGGCATCAACATGCATAGAATGCCTTAATGCAACTTGAGTATATTGCATATGTTGAACAAAAGGTAGTTGAACCTACAGATGATAAGGAAAAAATAAAATGGATGCTTGAACATACAAAAGCTCTTGGAGTTGGATGTCTTCATAGTTTTGTTTCCCTTGATCTTATGTTTCAAATTGAAGCATGTACAAATTCACATGATGCTTGGAAAAAATTAAAATGTTTGTATGGAACAACAGATGAAGTCAAAGGCTATCAGATTGACAATGAATTGATGAGCCTTGATCCAAAGAATTTTGGCAACATCTAGGATTAAATTACTAAGGTTAATGATCTGAGAGCACAATGTAAAGCATGTGGTATTGAGAAAAAGGACATTCAGTTAATCTATAATGTATTGAATAAACTTGGTCTTGAATTTGCAGCTTTTGTTTCTAGCTTCCATAACCATAGGCTGACTATGGGATCTACATATACTATGCCTTCATTTGCATCTTTTTTTGAGATGTTAATGCATGAACAACAAAAGCTTCTTTCCATGGGTCTCATAAAGCCATCACAGACTCGGGCTTTGTTGGTTGGTTAGCCTAAGGTATCGAAAGAGTTAGGACAATTTGACAAGAAACAAAAAAAATCAAAGAAAAATCCACACACAGATCAAGCATAGAACAAATCCTGTTCAAGGGAGGACTCATCTAAGAAGGAGAAACTTACTTGTGCATACTGCAAGAGGATTGCACTTGAAGAACATTCTTTTTAGAAGGAGATTGATGAACTGGAACATCTTCTTAAGAAGACCAACATTGATCTACCTTCTAGAATGTCTGAGTCAACTTCTTCTTCACGTTCTAAACAGTCAGGATCCGGTGAGGATAAAGGTCATGTAGGTTTTGTTTCCGAGTCAAAGAAAAACAAAGGTAAAGCTCTTTGTGCTTCTACAAGTCATGAATCGGGGAAATGGCTTCTAGATTATGGAGCTTCTCATCATATGGCTTCTACATAGTCTATGTTCTCCTCTTTTGAGCCGTGTGTTATGCCACCTATTCTGATGGGCAACAATACTTACTTGAATGTAAGTGGGAGGGGATCTGTTGATATTGGGGATGGCACCTTTGTGAATGGTAAAAGCATTCATTCTACATTAACAAAAAAAAAGATTACATAATATAGAAGTTACATAATATTGTAGATATTAAATATCTACCTACTATTTACCTACTGACTATTGTAGAAACTACAGTAGATAATTGACCATTAAAATGATGAATATATTATTATTCTAACACCCTCCCTTAGTGGTCAACCCATCAACAACACCAAGTTGCCCCCTGAATTTGACAAACTTATCCGGGCTCAGAGACTTGGTGAGAATATCTGCAGTCTAATCCGCTGTTGGAACATACTGCAGCTGAACTGATCCGTCTTCTACTGGCTTGCGGATGTAATGACAATGAAGCTCGACATGCTTGGTACGTTCATGGAAGACAAAATTTTTGGCCAGTTTGAGCAACCCCTTGATTATTAGTGTACAAGGGAGAAGGTCCTGCTTGTGACATGTATATGTCAGAAAGCATCCTGCAAGAGCCAAACTACCTCACATGTTGCTTTAATAGTTCCTCGATATTCAACTTCAGTCAAGGAAAGAGCCACTGCCTGTTGCTTCTTGCTGGTCCATGTTACAACACCTGTACCCAAACTGAATACATACCCAGAAGTGGATTTTCTGTCATCCACTGAACCTGCCCAATCTGAATCTGTATAACCAATCAGCTTTGGATCCTTGCATCTGCCATACAAAATGCCATAATCTGAAGTGCCCTTAACATATCTTAGCACGCGCTTCGCTGCAATCCAATGATCAACTTTTGGAGCTGTCATGAAGCGAAAAATGTAGCACATGGCAAAATTGATGACAGGTCTAGTGGCAGTGAGGTAGATGAGACTGCCCACTAGTTGCTTGAATGCCGTTTCATCGATTGGAGGTGCATTAGAGTTGGCTGACAACTTCAGCCCCTTCTCCATAGGTGTGGAGGTAGGTTTGCAGTCCTGCATCCGAAATTTGTCAAACAGACTTCGAGCATATTTAGATTGAGAGATAAAATTACTATTAGTTGTTTGCCAAACCTCAATACCCAAACAGTAATGGAGAAGCCCCAAATCTGTCATGTCAAAAGCTTGACACAAATCCTGTTTGATTGCTGCAATCAAATGTGCTGAACTGCTAGTAATGATCAAGTCATCAACATAGATAACAAGAAACAAAATATCATCACTAGAGTGTTTGACATACAAATTATTGTCAGAAGGGTTGCGCTGAAAACCATGATCAACTAAGTACTGATCAATCTTGATGTACCATGCACGGGGAGCCTGCTTTAGTCCATAGAGTGCTTTCACAAGCCTACATACTTGATGCTCTTTGCCAGCAACCTTGAAACCAAGAGGCTGCATCATGTAGACTTCTTCCTGCAAATCACCGTTAAGGCACTCTTGACATCCATCTGATGAACCGTCCATCCAAATTGAGCTGCAATAGCGAGAAGAAGACGAATTATGCTCATCTTGGTAGTAGGAGCAAAGTCTCCTCGTAGTCAATACCCTCCCGCTGTGTGAATCCCCGAGCAACTAATCTGGCCTTGTATTTATCCAGAGTACCATCGGCATGATACTTGACCTTATAAACCCATTTGCGGCTGATAGGTTTCTTCCTAGGAGGAAGATTACAAAGAACCCAAGTGTGATTCTTCAGAAGATTATGGTATTCTGTCTGCATAGCCTTTTCCCACTCTGGAATTCCTTTAGCCTCTGAATATGTACGAGGCTCATAGATGCTGTGGATGTTGGCCATAAGAGCAAAATTGATTGTGTTGCTGCTTGCTTTGTCTATGAGTTGATCTGCCCTCAATGAGTTCATCATCATGAAGATCATCGATAGTCTTGAGCCACCACTTAGGCCAATGAGTAGAAGTACCAACATTTGGGATAGGAGAAACATCATCTCTTGGGATTTTTGGAACAAAATCATCTGGATGTGAGTCATGAGGAAAATTAGGTGGTGCTAGATCATGACTTGTAGACTCCTCATCTTCAGAGTCAATGCTCTGAAGCCCTCCCATCATGGGAACCAAGAGGAAGACCAACACCCTCATTAGAAGCCTTCATAGGCTGATCCGTAGGACTGGTAATAGGAAGAAATGGACCAGTAGTCTCATCAATCACAACATCACGACTGAATATGAGACGATCTTTCGCCACATAAATCAACTTGTATGCCTTGTGATTGTCGTTGTAACCAATAAACATAAGTGTTTGGCTCTTGGAGTCCAACTTGGCACGCTTGGCTTCTGGAATCCATACATGAGTTGTAGAACTGAAGACTTTTAGATGGCCCACCTTAGGCTTACGTCCTGACCAGGCTTCTTCAGGAGTCATCTTCTTAACGGCCTATGTAGGTGACCGATTCAGGAGGTAGACTGCAGTATAAACTGCTTCAGCCTAGTATTTCTTTGGTGCATTTCTGTACTCCAGCATAGAACGAGCCATTTCAGTAATGGTGCGATTCCTACGTTCAACGACACCATTTTGCTGAGGGGTGTAGGGTGTGGTAAGTTGGCGCTTAATGCCGTGTGTAGCACAAAAAGAAGAGAAGTCAATTGAACAAAACTCCCCCCCATTATCTGACCTTAGAGTGACAATCTAAGACCCTGATTCCTTCTCAACTAAGGCCTTAAATTGCTGAAATGTGCTGAACACATCCGATTTATGTTTCAAAAAATACACCCACATTTTTTGATTGAAATCATCAACAAATAATAAAAAGTACTTGGACCCAGTAACAGATGGAGTGTTCATTGGTCCACATACATTAGCGTGAACCAATTGAAGTACCTTGGAGGCTCGCCAAGAATCACCATCCGATAATGGTGTCCGATGTTGCTTCCTAGCTTGACAGGCTCCACAAACTCCATGATTTTGAGTTTGGATCTCAGGTAGACCAGCAACCAAACCCTCCCGAGACAGTTGAGAGAGATAGTGCACATTCAAATGCCCATAACGTTGATGCCAAAGTTTGCTGATGGTTGTACTGTTGGTGGCCAGAGCATGCTCTTGAGAATCATCGGAATCAACAAGTCTGTACAGATCGTGATCCTCAAGCCCCATAGCTATTGTAGTACGAGTCTCCCTATCAACGATGCTGTAGGTGGACGAACTGAAAACATCCAATTGGGGAGAATGCCTCATGATCTAACTGACGGAGAGAACGTTACGTTCCATGCCTGGAACATAGTAGACATCGAGAAAGAGTAAATTTCTTCCTCCTGAGTGAATCTAGACAGTGCCCTTACCAGCAACTGTGTACTCTTCACCCCCTCCAAAAATGACAGAATTAGAGAATGGTTCGAATTTGGTGAACCAATCTCGACGATTAGTAAAATTGAGTGTACTGGATCTGCTGTTCTCTTGGCCATAAACGTATAGAATGCAAATTCTTTCTGCTCAGTGTGCTTCGCGACATTTGCCTTTTGTGGAGACCCTCCCTATTTCTTTTGTTCAGAAGCCAACCGAATGCGACAGTCAGCCTTCATGTGACCGTATTTATGGCAATAATTGCACTGAATGTTCTTCTTGCTGTCCTGAGAAGAACCAGAGCCTTTCGGCTGAGAAGTTTGAGCCTTCCCTTTGTTCTTAGTAGAAGATTTGGCAGAGAGCGCTTGTTCTGTGGAGGTGGAACTGGTATTGCTTCCAAACTGCTGTCTCTAGCGATCCTGCTGCAAGAGGATAGTACACAGCTCCAGAAACTTCAGATCAACATTAACAAACGTAATGTTGAGAGTCTCGATGAAATGTTCATAAGACTTAGGCAAACTTTTCAAAGTAATGACGACCATGTCCTCTTCCATTGTGCGTCCCATTGCCTCCAATTGGTCACGAATTTCTTTTATTTTTGTCAGATGCTCCTGGAGAGGGGTCTTTTCGTCCATCATTATCGAAAAGAGTATGTTCTTAAGAAAGAATGCACAACTCTTATCTGACGTTTCGTGGAGATCCTTCAGGTACGTCCAGACCTTGGTAGCTGTTTTGCCTCACGGCACTTGTGGTAGTTGGTTGTCAGTGACTGAAAGCTTGATGAGCATGACAGCTTCCCGGTTGCGTTCATCCCATTTGTCTTGGTCTTTTCCAGCTACAGTGAGACGAGTTGAGTTTCCCAAAACGACTTGATCGAGGCAACGATATTCATAGATTGTAATCATGCGCTGCTTCCAGGGGTTGTAATTCTTCTTGTTGAACTTTTGGCTGCTTTCGAGCATTATATTTGTCAGAGATGCCATCACATACATTGAGGTCAAACTGGTGAAGGAAAAAAGAAAACAAAAACAACACAAATTCAAAGCAGAAACCCTAGAATGGATTTCGAGGCACTTTGAAGACAAAACCCAGAAGATCTGAAGAGTACCCAGAAAAATTTGCCGAAAACCCAAAAAATTTCGTCAGCACCCACTTGCACAAATTTTGAGGCACAAAAAACGAGGTACTTAGAAAAATCGGAAGACAACCCAGTTGAGATCTCAAAAAACCCACAAAGAATATGTAATAGAAATATTTTTTTGACCTCAGAAAACTGGTCAAAACCCTAATTGAGTTTCAGAAACCCTAGGCAACCAAGGATGAACTAGAAAAAAGCAGAAAATTCTGGAAATCGAGGGCAGAATATTTTGAAAAAAACTTGTCTTTAAAAACCTTAAAAAAAAAACCTAAATTGCGCCAAGATCAGGGAAAAAATGCGGCCAAATGCAGAGCTAAATCGCGCCAAGAAATCGTGACCAGATACAGGGAAAAAAAAACGCAGGGAAAAAGAAAAAGAAAACGCGGCAAAGGATAGAAAAATGGCGACCAAAAACTCAACGTGCCTTTAAAGGTCGCGAAAATCAAATGCATCTCGTAGGAAGTTGCGCCCAGAAGAGGAAGGACGAGGCCGTGCAGAGAGAGTGCCAAAAAAAAATGCGATTTGCAGATGCGTGTTTATACAAACGAATCCTAGTCACCTGCGCGCTAGGAGAAACAAGGAAAAACGCGTCCAGGAATTGATGTGTCCTTAGCAAAAAAAAACGCGACCTCAAGCAGATAAAAATCGCGACCTTCAGATTTGAACACCCACAAGCCACTAGAAATCCGTCACAGAAGACGTGATTTCAAACAAGAAGGGAGCTACAATTTTTTTTTCAAAAAAAAAAAGTGATTTTGAGAATGATGCCCACAAACCCTAACCTGGAAAAAATTCGAATTATGACTTTAGTCAAGCCCACAAATTTTTAGGGGTTTTTTTTTTCTTTACTATTGCGTTGATACCATGTGAATGGTAAAAGCATTCATTCTACATTAACAGAAAAAAAGATTACATAATATAGAAGTTACATAATACTGTAGATATTAAATATTTACCTACTATCTACCTACTGACTACTATAGAAACTACAGTAGATAATTGACCATTAAAATGATGAATATATTATTATTCTAACAACCTTCAATGGTGTTTTGTGTGTACCTCATTTGACAAATAATCTTCTTTCCATCTATCAGATCACTCATGGTGGAGCAGGGAAGACTGTTGAATTCACACCTGATTTAGTTATCATTAAAGACTTGGAGAGCAACGAGATATTTGCTATTGGGGTCGTTGATCATGCATCTCAGTTGTACACGTTTTCAAACTTTGCACCTGATGATGACTCTTATCCTTTGGCTGTTGATCACACTTCTAATGTGAACTTTGATTTTGAGGAGAATTTTGGTTACTTGAATTTGGGTATTCTCACATCTGATCCAATTCTTGAACCTAGTATTCATTCTTCTCTTTCTCCTGCTTGCTCTGAGCTCAACATTGCAGTGACACAGGAGGTTCATATTGGTCTTCTTGATCCAGTTCCTTGGGACATATTGCTACTAGACATCTCATCTTTGTTTGTAGAGTCCCATATTTTAGATTTGAGAGACACTATTGATTGCATTCATCTTCTTTTTGATGGAGTTGATTCTTCTTTAGATGTTATGGGGGATACTATAGACCCTTTTTGTTCTTTCTCCACATGATCAGTCATCACAGTTTGACATGACTGTGAGACTTTTGGGCAACATTTGGAGGAGGCATTTTTGTCTTCAGAGGAGATATCTTCATCTTTGGATCTTGTTATACATTCATCTCTACTAGATTTTGGATTGTCATTTTCAGCAGTGTGGCCTAGAACGCTTAATTTGATGGTGACAACTTTCAGCATTAAAACGGAGACACATGAGCAGTTTGTAGAGACTTCATATATTTTGAGCTTTCTTCTTTTATATTCCTTTCCGGAATGGTAATACATCATGTATGCACCTTTTGTTTTGTTTCTTCCTAAAGGGAGGAATGCTGTCCGACGATCGTGGACCATCTTCTACATCCAATTTCGAGCATCAACCATTGGCACAATTGACTACTTGGGAGGAGGCTACTTAGTCTCTCTTCTCCTCTCTATTCTAGAGGGGACTTCTTCCTTGTATGGGATTCTTTCTTGTGTAGAGGAACTTATTTCCTTTTCTCTCTTTTGGGGAGGAGCTTTGTCCCATTGGGTTTTCTCCTTTTCTCCGGTTGTGAGAGATTGCATTTGTACATGGGTACCTAACATGGCCTAGTAGTTGGGACCCATATTTGCATCTTTGCATCTTTTCACCCATCTAAGCTACGCTTAAGGGGGGGTGTTAGTCTAGGTTTTTTAATTTCCTTATGTTAGGGAATATTTATTTTTCCTACACAAATTATTAAGCTTACTTAGGTTATGTAAGACATGGTTAATATAAGGACACGTGGCATAATCCATCAGTTACATGTGTTGCTCTCACCCACCTTTGGGTAGTTGAGCCTCACACCCTCTTTTGGATTTATTTGCCACCTCTCATAACCATTTGTTTGTCTTTACTAAGTAGGTAAAACCATGTAATTTGGCATTTACCAAGTAGGTAAAACTTCCACCTATTATGGGCAGTTGGGAGTTATTACTCTTGAAATTATTTGCCTCTATTTTGCTATATAAACAACCCTCACCTCGCCCATGGGTAGTTCACTTGTTCATGAGTGCTTGTTTGGTGCTAAGGGAGTGTTGAGTTTGTTCATCTTTGGATTTTAGTCTTTGTTCCTTCAATCATTTTGATCTTTGGTGGCTTCATAGCCAAATCTAACACCTAGCCATGGGCTTACTTACTTTTCCTCTGTTTTGCCCTCGCTCTTCGGCTTTGAAAGGTCCTCTTTGTTATGACTCCTTTCTATCGGCCTCTAAAAAAGACCTCTCACAACATATAATTTTTCCTTTTATACTTTTCCTCCATGACAATTGAATTGCTTTAGGTTTCGTCTTTTAGGAATTGAATTGGCATAAGCATTTCAATTGTTGCTTCAGATGATCTCCTTTAACCTTCTCACAAGTCCACGTGTCACCTCTATCTTTCTTTGTTGGGGTTTTACCTTTCAATCGGAACCAAGGGCCATCCACCCTTTATTGGAACTTTCAATCATATTTTGCCACATGTCGGCATGTGAAAGGTCCATACAATGCTGGTAAAGTCTTCGTTGGAGCTTTCCACCTCACTAGGAACTCTTGTTTATCTTCGTTGGAGTCTCTTGCCACCCTTCGCTTCCTTTACTCCTTATCGGAGTTTCAATCTCATTTAGAATTAAACACTTCTTGTCCTTTATCAGGTCTTCAACCCTCTATAGGAACTCAAACGCCTATCCTTGTTTATCGGGGTTTCGACCCTCGTTAGGAACCTAAACATCTATCCTTGTTTATTGGGGATTCGGCCCTCTAAGGATCTTCATGCCATTTCCCATTGTCGAAATTTCAGACTCTGTTTAGAACCCATGCTCTTCTTGTTGGCGATTTCAGTTAGGAACTTTTCAGCTCTTAGGGCGGGGACAAGAACCTGTCGAAGTTGGCGAAGGTTCCAGGAACTCCCCTAAACCTTGATTTGTTCCTGAGGAGGTCCAAACATCCGATTTGGCATAACTTACTCAATTTTTGCCCTTTTTCCACTAAATTGAAACCATGGATACCCATTAAAGCCTTTAACAAGATGTCATCATCCTTTGCCCAAGATTTTAACTTGAAGATTGTCTCTCGAAGTAAACACCAAAACCAATTGAAAACACACCTAAATTGAACCAAAATTGTATAGGAACTGGAAACAAAGCTTTAAATGTTTTTGGGCAATGTAGGATCGCTTGTGGACCCAGATGCTCCTGCATCAGTGCAAATGATTCTTTGAGATTACATGTGGTTGACCTTGTTGAGGAAATCCTATAAACATTAGGTCTTGCACCATCACTATGGTTGATCTTAGATTATCTGTGTTTAGGCTGCTCTTAGAATATGTAGCCTAGACCATCAATATGGATGATCTGAGGATAACTGTGTATATGCTGCTCTTGGAAAACCTGCACTTGTATCATCATTATGAATGCGTTAGATACACAAAATTTTGATCTAGAAGGTTTTGAGTGTTGGGAGTACCTCACGCTGATGAGCCAATTAACAAAAGATTGTTGACAACTAAAGATCAAATATTTATTGGAGAACTTTGTAAATAGGATGATCACACAACCACCAAAGCCACTCTAGTGGCATTTGTACTAGGAGCTTGAGGAATTGGGTAATGGAGTGGGTTCTTAAGTTATTGTTACATCTTGCCGGTATTGGCATGGTGTGATGGTTTATAGGTGGCATTGTTGTTCTTGCCATTGAGGTTCAAACCCCGTTGGGGTGGTATTGTTGAATGGTTGTATCCGGTTCATAGCTCCGGTCAAAAGCGTTTACCCCTTGAATAAATAAAAAGTTATTGTTACATCTTATATATGAAAGTCAGTCTCTAGTCTCTATGTGGCGTATGCCTGTCATGGAGAAGGTTTGGGATGTCACATGGCTTAATTGAACCAGCTATACAAGAAGATTGTGTCATGTGCCCTTTTTCAGATTAAAATAAGCAATAACATTTTTCAAGTTGGGTCTGGTCATTTTTATTTTTGGGGCAACTTAAATAATATTATTTTAATAAATGTAAAAAGTGTTTTTTAAACCAATGAAGCATAAATCTGCAAAAAAACCCGATTAATCGCGATTTTTAATAAATCTGCAGGCTGGACGATTTTTTCCCCATTTTTTGAAAAAATCGTTGACTTTTTTGTTGACTTTTTGGTCAATGATTTTTTTTTCGTTTCAAACTGCAAATTCGCCAAAAAAACGAGTTTAAAATCTGGAAAAAACCGAAATCGAGCTGATTTTCGCACAAGAAAAACCATGAGACCATGGCTTGTTGCTTATTATTATGCTTTGATAGATTTTTTCCAAGCATCCATAGCTTGTTTGAAAGCACCTGTTTTAGGCTTTTAGCCATAGCAGCAAGGCAATGAACTGTTTGAACTTTGATAAAATGCTTTGGTAGACATGTATGAAAAATGTGGTAGCATAGACAAGGCAGTGAACTGCTTGAAAAAAATGTCTCAAAGAAATGTAGTCTCATGGTGATGGAATGCCATGACGAATGCCATGACAAGCAAATTGCTATGGATTGTCATGGCATTCCATCACTGTGAGACTGCATTTCTTTGAACATTCTGCCTTGTCTATGTTATTAGTATTATGCTTTGGTAGATTTTTCCAAGCATCCATAACTTGTTGAAAGCACTTGTTTTAGGCTTTTTACCCATAGCATGAAGGCGTTGAACTGTTTGATAAAATGCTTTGGTAGACATGTATGAAAAATGTGGTAGCATAGAAAAGGTAGTGAACTATTTGAAAAATGCTTCAAAGAAATGTGGTCTCATGGTGATGGAATGCCATAACAAATGCCATGACAAGCAAATTGCTTGTCATGGCATTCCATCACCATGAGACCACATTTCTTTGAGGCATTTTTTGAAACAGTTCACTACCTTGTCTATGCTATTGCTTACTATTATGCTTTGACAGATCTTTTCCAAGCATCCATAACTTGTTCAAAAGCACCTGTTTTAGGGTTTTAGCCATAGCAGCAAGGCAGTGAACTGTTTGATAAAATGCTTTGGTAGACATGTATGAAAAATGTGGTAGCATCGACAACTGTCACCATCTGATACTTATGCAGTTGTAGTATGTTTTGTGCAATGTAATCAGCGATATGAATATAACCAACAAAAATCTATTTTCTATAATTCATGGATTGAACTCTGTATTTTATTTGCTCTCAATGTCTATAATAATGCTATGGAAATGCCATTAATTTTTTTTAAAAGTAGTTTCTGATTATTTTTCTTCAATTTTTTATGTTTTTTTGTAAATCCTATTTTTTCCCGATCTTTTCCCGATTTTTTCCCGATTTTTTCAAAAAATCCTGAACTTTTGGTTTGCCGATTTATTCCCCAAACGATTAATGCTGCTATGTTTTAAACACTTAAATATAAAAACTATTTTTAATACTTGGAGGGAAAATAAAATTAAAATAAATGGAGGGCCCGAGAAAGGCAA
Source organism: Sequoia sempervirens (assembly GCA_007258455.2). NCBI lineage: Eukaryota > Viridiplantae > Streptophyta > Pinopsida > Cupressales > Cupressaceae > Sequoia > Sequoia sempervirens. Next base: position 50,431 of record VDFB02342210.1, read on the forward strand.
TTATAAAAGGAGTGCTTTTTCTCATTTCATGATCATTTGAGTTAACCTTTTGCATCCAATTTTCAGATTTGAGCAGTTTGTTTAATTTAGGGAATCCAAGGACGAAAACCCTCTTGAATTCCAAATTTGGGATCAAGGACTAAAATCACCATCTGGGAATCACAATTGTGCCCATTTGTGGAGGATTTTGAGATATTTTCAGTTTGCTACAGTAGTTTTCGCAAGCAGATATCATTATTTCATTGCCCAAGAATATTTGAGGATTTATATATTGATCTTCAGATTTTTGGTGAATTTTGGAGCATCCTATAGAGCTAGATCTGAGTTGTGGCAGTTTCCAGCAGGAAATAGGGGTTTCCAACAATTTTGAAATTTTGCACCTGTCTGTGCTTCTGTTCCAGGCCATACAGCAGTTGTGAGTGATAAAAAACAATCAACAAAAAAGTATTTTGTTGCTGTTTATCATCTCTGTACTTTCTGTCAGCATTGCAATAAAATAGAATAAATTCTTAAGGGTTTTATATTTGCTGGAACTAAGCATTTTATCCTCCTAGAGTTTATGGTTTGATGACATCAGCAAAATAAGGGTTTGGAAATTGTAATCAGTCTGTGTACTTGCAGTTTGGATTGATCTTGTCTCATAAAATCATAAAAATATAATAAAATATTGCATGTGTCTGATTGGAAACATTACAGAGTGCCAAAGAAATTTGACAATGGTAGAAGTTTGACACAAGTTTGATGCCAGTATTTAGTTTGAGGAAGTATGTTTTTTTTTTTTGCATTGAAAACATGAGGACAACTTGTTTCACTAGACACAATGAACCAACTGATTGTGATTCCAATACTTCGACACAAATGAGCTCAATTTCCAAATTAAATATGAGAAGAGGCAAATGACATGCATTGGCATTAATGAATGATAACGTTTAGGGATCTGATGACAAGAAGCAAGGATATATGGGAAAATCTCATGAAGGCAAGCCTGAACAGAGTAATTGCAAAATTGCATATTGCCATATCTAATGCTAGAGCAAGAACTTCTACGGTTCCTATTAAGAGAAAAGGGAATTCAGCCCCCAGTCTGTAATAAGATAGTTCCTGATTCACAATCTCCATTGGGAAGCCCACTTTCAAGCAAAATTCATCTTCAACTTTTTACATCTATTTGTACTCAGTTTCTATTAAATTTTAGTGTCAGTATCAAAAAGGCCATGGAAATGGAAAATGATAATTTTATATTGCACAAACATCACCTGATATCATTTGAAGAAAGAGTTGATCTAGATTTTCATGCTTGTCATCAAATTGTGCAAGAAGATGGTTGTGCTCCTAGTAGGATTGAGAACAATCGCTGTTTGTGGCTGGCTGACAATGGTCATCATTCTGTGGAAACTCAAAAGTTCATGGTTCTAAATTCAATTCTTAGAGAATCAAACATTTATTGATGAGTGCATTGGAAATTTTATCTACCCAGGGCACACCAAAGGGGGAAAATAGAGGACTGTGTGTTATTGCTGCCCTTTAAAAATGTTTTAGATGCCTGAAATATTGACAATAGGCATATATTAAATCAAATGGTGCATGGTGAATATTCCAAATACATTCAATCAAAGACTATTACTGCTCCCCTGGAACTATAGTGTAGGTTAATATTGAACCAGATTGAGAATCGAAATGTCAAGGCTTGAGCAAACTACAATGTGTGGATGTACTGCAAGCAATAATTACAGATCCAATTAAAGAATTTGAGAAAAACCCAAGATGTATATTGATAACAATTAGGCCACACCTACAACAGAAACAGAAAGTCAAGAGTAGTTAACTTCCAAATAAAGGCATCCTGAAAACAAAGCAAATAAGACGACTTACCTTGTGGTAGTAGTAGGAAGAGCATCTCACATGCCAAGGCCAATATGTTCCATTGTTAGCCACCTCCAAAGCCCATTGGGTTTGAGATAAATCTTTGACATGAAATCCTGATTTCCTATTTGAGTTGGAAAGTATTTGGTCCTAGTTGGTTTTTACCCAGTTCAAGTGTTTTACAAAATGGTGCTTTGTTGCGTAGAGGAGCTTTGCTATCTTCTTGCCAGGATAAGTTTAAGTTTGCATTTTGGCAATGGCACTTAAAGAAGCCTAGAAAAGAGATAGTCACACAGATGCATATTCCTTGAAAGATATTGTCTTTGTTTATGCATCTAAAGATTTATTGGTTTTGTTAAACTTCAATATAATATGTTTAGTCTGCAATATTTTCACTTTTAGCAGAATTTAGTTTTTTGTAACTACTTCTGTACTTGAGGTCTTAGTAATTGAGAATTCATCTTTGCTTTTCTCATAGTAAAAAAATCTATGGGATGTTGTAACGACTTTTATGTATTACAAATCTTTTTATATGTTTCATCTTTTCTCTTTGAAACCACAGTTTTATTTCTTATCACATAACATGTTTGTAGGTTTCATCCAGCATGCATGAATCTAAATATAGAACAGGCAAAAGCTATGGAGTATTTCTATTGTCCAGATTGTACAGATGGCGACAAGAAACAAGGAAACCCTGCTAAAGATTTCACAGTTGTAAAGAAGGTACGTTTCTTTCTCATGGTTTTGGTCTGCAAAACTCTTGACTTCATAGAGGTGTTTGAATCATTATGGTAAAATAAATTGAACATTTAGAGGGCAATCTTTCACATCAAACCACAGCCTCTATAAGTGCACCATTGCAGTCAATAAAGCAAGGAAATTATATTTTATTGTCAAGACTCAAGACTGTAATTACAAAAAGATAGAATTAAGTCATTGTCACACCATAAAGCCATGTGACAATTGATTGAGGAAATTGAAAAGATTATTGCTTAGGTTGATGTAAGCAGAACGATCTTTGACCTTTGCAAAAGAAAAATAATCCCCAGTTAAAGGTATTCTCTTAACTTTTTGCCTCTCAAGTATGGTCTGTGACTGTCCATTTATATTAACTTGCTGAAGATGACTGTCTGTTTACCCTTTTTCACTGATATCAGAGGCACTAGTACAAAGCCATTTCTGTTTCTTGTCCCCTATAATTGGATATTGATGCTTTGCTTCAGGTTCCTTGATGCAACTAGTTTGTATATCAACACATCGAATTAAAGGTCTATAAAGTATGGGCAGCAAGTAGTATTCTTAGAATGGAGCCACAAGATTCATTGTGACTGTTGATTAAATACAATTTATATAAAATGATTAGAAATTGGTGCCTTTAGGCTTTAGGTAATAACACTTCCTCATATGACCAGGAATCTATCTAGAAATAACGACATAGACTGTTTTTTCATATTAAGATTGTCAACTTGGTATAACCCTAAACCCTCTATGGAAAGGTTCATGCCCATGTGCACCATAAATATTTAGGTCCTTAAAAAATAAAAAAATTCAGGGTTGTAGAACTTCCAACTGTTAGGTTCTGAACATGTTAGAGTTGTTATTGAGTACATTTGTTGTACTTGTGCTTGTTTTGACTACATGTGATATTATTTGATTCTATTTGTTGCATCCACAAATTTCAAAAAATCATGCCAATATCACAAGAGATGAGGAAATTGATGAGGGTTCGGTTCCTTCTATTTGTCCATCCATCTGACATTATGGTGCAACGAGTCTTTGCCCACTCTAGTTAAGGGCTAATGTTCCTTAACAACATTCTTACCATTCTGTACTACATCATTGAGCATACCAACCCTCAATGTCTCATAAGATGGGGCTTTAAACCTGGGACCTGCAGTTGTAATAGCATCCACCATACTCTGCTAGTATGGAGACCTGACAACATGAAACAACAGGCTAAAGTAGTACCAAAAATTTGCAATTGCCTTATTTGCTTGTTCATGGACATTCTTTCTCCATCTTGTACTTTCCAAAGTGGTCAGTGATCTTGGTGTAGTATGAGGTGTGAAGAAAAAATTAATTTTTCCTCCACCTGTGTTTGGGCCATGTGTTGTAGAAGAAGGTTTTGTTCTAGATTCCTTGAAAGACTCTTGTGTACCAGCTGCTTCATCCAAAGGATTGCTCTTAGCATCTGTAGATTTAGAAGCTATTTTTGTCTCAAATCTTGCCTTTTTGCCTTACCAATTTTTTTAAGAAGACACATTGTTGAGTTTTTTTGGGTGGACTATGTAGCCAAAGTTTTGTTTGACGTTTTTGTGTGAGCTGCCTTATTCATCGTTTGGGCAAATTACTGGTATAGCTAAAGCTCTAAAATCTGAAAATGGCTTCAATGAAAAATTGAATTTGCCCAAAAATTGAAACCTAAAATTGCTAAAAAACACCTCAATTCTAACTTCTAGTTTTACTTTTCTTTCATTCATTGTTTTCAAAACTTAAACGAGAACACAATTACAATATTGTGGAAACTAGAATAGAAGTTACATAGAAAGGAGAATAACTTTGAGAGGGTGTTGGCTTAGGTGAAATCCAGGACAGTATGGCCATATGTTCGGTCAAAACACAGCTTCATCCCTGTGATAGATATGTGATCCACCCATAACAAATAGTATCAAGGAAAAGCTAAAGAACCAAAGAATAACCATATGTAGAGCAGTATTAGTTATGTTTGCTGCTGTATTTTTTGGTGAAAAGATGTCACAGTTATTGCTCAGAATTCATATGTTCAAGACAAGTTCATGCCTACACAAAACTCTCTCATGGACATTTATGATTTATGAGAAGTAAATTTACATAGCTCAACTGCAATTGAAAATAAATATAATGAGAAGAAAACTAACAGAGATTAACATTGTTTGGGATGTGTACATCGCCTTGGCAAACCTGGTAACATATGTTACTGGTATAAATGCTCAGTCATTCTCTTAATTGCAATTGTCATTAATTCTGAACATGTAAGGTTTTTTTAGGGAGACTTAGAGTTTAATTGCTCTTCTGCACTCGTCCTCAAATATTTTTCCATAACTAGTGCTTTTGGTATGCATTTTGAAGCCATCGTTTGTTAAATATGATCATGTAGCATGTACTAAGAATAGATGTAGTTTTTATATTACTATTCCATTGGAGAAAGGAAATGGCTTGTTGTATAATGTTTGGCTTTTTATAATTTATCTCTTAAAATTATAATGTTTGGCTTTTTACATGTATATTAATTCTTATAGGGAAGAAATATTGTTCTATAAATGTAGTTTGGTTCTAGGCATTTTCATCGATGTGGCCAATGATCACATGATCATCTAGGTTTTTTTACACATTCATGCCGAAAATTAGCACTTTAAAAAAAAGTTTATACTTGTTTGCCTGTCTAATAGCACATTATTCTTATGGTTGCTTGAATGGTCAACAGACTTTTAAGCCTAAGAGGGCACCAACAAGTGCTTCAACATCCTGAAAAGACATTTTTTCAAATATAATGGCACACATCAACTAGGATAGTCTGTTTCGTTTCCTAGTATTATGTCCTGGAACAAAAGGGAAAGGTGGAAGTTATTAAAAATATCCCCAATCTTCTGTGTATTGTAATGGTATGTAAAGCAATGTTATATGAGCTTATTGAATGTATACTATTCTGTAATGTATTTGAATCTCTGAATGAGAATGTACAGATGTAATTTAAGATTAATTTTTAGTATGCTCATAATGCAACCAGTTGTACTTTTATCACTCAAATTTTAATGCACCCGTCTACAATCATCTTATGCATAAAAAACCCAAGAAATCTGTTGGAATAATGTCTATTCTCATATTCAAATTAGAGCAACCCTTTGAGTAAATTTTCCTATCTGTTAAAATTTCAAAATCATAGTCTGTCAACCTTTACTTAAGTTGATTCGTATTATGTTTTTGGTGCTCTAAAGGCATTCTATTTTTTGCTAATATCTCTAGATGAAATTCACACACTGTGTATATTACAAACCAATTTCAAATCCTTATTTGTGATGTTACAAATGTCTCTGTTTCAAGCTCAAATTTAATTTTTTCCATGAGTTTTTTAGTATGTGCTTAATTGATCTTAGACTTTTACTTTTCATGAGGGCGGTCTTGTTTGTTCAAATCCTATCAATGTTGATTTTAGTGTTCTTTTTTAATAACTAAAATACACACATTAAATTAAAGAGTGATCAATTATGAATTTAAAAAGAAATTCTCATGAGAATGGGCAAGGAGGGCACAAACATTGGCAAAAAGCATTATAGCTTTTTTTTAATGGTGTTTCTGGGACGGGGACAGCAGGACAGCCAGGGATGTGTGTCAGGGACAACAGTCTATGGGTCAATTTTTGGGACAGCAGAGGGATGACAGTACATGTATACATCAAAATTAAGACAGTGACAGCAGTATAGCAGCAATAAATATATCATGACAACAGTATATTATATTAAGACAGCGACAACAATAAATAAAAATTTAAAAACTAAGATAGTGATAGCAGTGGCAGAAGTTTAACAGCGATAAATATATGATGATTCATATTCATTGTTAATGATATTGCAGCAATAATTTCTGATTTCTTTGTTCAAACTTGAAAGTTTTCGATAGAAAGTAGCATAAAAAAATTGTTAGGAACTAGTCCTCAAATGGGAGAATGTTAAGTGTGTACTCCACATTATTATTCATAAATAATATGTGGACAGAATAATATAAATAATGTAAGCACATTAGAATAGGTTTGTAGAGATTAGATATTAGTTAGGAAAGTGGTTGTAGGAGTAGTTATAGGAGAATTCCTATACATGTAACTCATATTATTGTATGGAAATGTTGAATGAGCCTTTTGCTCTACTTCAATATGTAGTAATTTTAATTTGGTAGAGTAGTTTCATATGAGATCTCTATATTCATTCTCCATTTGATTGTCCTTGCTTCAAAGTGGTTCACACAATGACTATGCAGTGCAGATCACATGCAACAACCATTGTCTTGCTCGTCCATTATTCTTGTATTTTGTCGACAATTTTGCAGTGCAAACCACATGAAAACTTGCTGACATTCATCATCCATCTGCATTCTCTTCTCTTCTTATAGGTGGGAGGAATAGCTCTATATTTGGGTGGGAGGGAATCATAGGGCTGGGTTGGGTGAGAATTTGTAGTTCTGGTCACACCATCTTGGAACTACAAGTGAGGCAGGGGGCTGGGCATTCCAGCTATAGATAGTAGGAGGGACCAAGATTTGGATTGAGAATTTGTATCTAGGGCGAAAAGGTAGAGCCTGTTGAGGTGGGTGGATATAGGTGACAAGACTCCAAGTAAGTAGGTCCCCTATCCAAAGTAAGTAGGTCCCCAAAATAATTCCATCCCTACCTACTACCTATCTATTTTGTGAAGGCCATTGATAGTTCCTATCCTAGATAGATAGGGCTCCTACTAGAATTCCAAGGGATTCAAACCCCAACCCACATTCCTTCAACCAAACCTTGTAGGGCTTGCTTTTTAGTTGCGGGGGCAACCCTGTTCACTCTTTGATTGTCTACACTCCATTTTGTTAGCAGTTTCAAAATAAAAAAAGAAGAAGAAAAGAACAGCAATAAGGTTATCCGAAGATTTCAAATCTATGTGCTCTACCATTTTGAATTTGGTTTGTTGATTCCTATTGGTGCTCCATTTATGGCTTCCATTTCGTGAAAGTTGATGATGTGTGAACTAAGTATGATAAAGATGAAAAAGTGTAATGCTATCAGTGAAGGGTAGCATATGATCATTGTAGGTTATTGTGTTAAGAGTAGTGGTGTGATGCTATTATCATACAATTTGAAAATTGTTTTGAGCACTTGCAAGTATTATTGAAGGGGCATTGGAAAATAGACAGGTGGCTACAAATGTTTTTAGCATGTATTTCAAAGAGATTGTAGTGCATATTGTTCATCTCGTAACTATTTGAGCCTAGTGTTCATATACATTGCCCTGTGCATCAATTATTTAAGTGTCTTAGAAAGTGTTATGTGTGGATTCATTTTCGAGAACATGGAGTGTATGGACACTGTCTCGTACAATAGTAGCAATTTTATGGCGTGAATGCATTTCAGAGAGAGTGGAGTTCATGTACATGGGAAGCGGTTGTGTAGAAGAATAGAAGGTGAGTGATTGGTGGTAGTTATTTTGGGAAGAAATAACCCTAGTAAGATTTGATTTATGCAAAAGCCCCCTAAAATTCTAATTACTTATCTTGTTTTGAGCATTGAAAAGATAAGTGAATAAATATGGTGTAGAGAACAATTGGTTGAATTGGTTTGAAATCGATTATGAGGTCACTTGGTTGTTTTGGATTGGAAGTCTTGTATGATAAGTTAGAGAAGCGTATGTCACAAGGCACATTTATTTTGGAAGGTGCAAAGATTATAAGAGCAAAAATATTTTGTTTTGAGTTGAAATTTGTATTGAAACAACTTAAAAAAGGGTGGGGGTTTATTTCTATATTGTTGACTCCTTAAAATTTTGCAATGGAGTGATAAGATTAATGTGTGAAAAAATAAAAAAGTCTTTTAGGAATTATAAGGATTCTTTGTATTCACATTATTGGTCACATTGTAAACGGATGTATTATCAACAAAAATTGACATCCAAGGAGATTTTCCAGTGTGGGGTGGCAAATGTGAAATAGGTGAACCTCAACAACAACTCAGAAGATGGAGGCAATGATTGACCAAGGCCAGCAATTGATGCATCTCTAGAATAAAGTTCCTCACCCCATGTTAGCACTAAGGGGGGTAATGTTGAGAATTAATCCTTGCATGGGGAATGTTAATGTGTGCTCAACATTATTATTTGTAAATAATGTGGAGAGAATAATACAAATATTGTTATGTAATAATCACATTAGAATAGATTTGTAGAGATTAGTTATTAGTTAGGAAAGTGGTTATAAGAGTAGTTATAGGAGAATTCCTATATATGTAACTCATATTAATGTATTGAAATGTTGAAGATGATTGATTGATTAATGTGTTTGAGCCATTTGCTCTACTTCATATCTTGTTTTTAATTACAATATAATACTACTACTAAGTACGACCATGCTTCATCTGGGCTATTAATATCAAAAAGTTATTTGTATCATTTTGTGGCTAAGGTTGTGGCTTGTCTAGTGGAAACCTGACCAATCTCAATTGCAATGACTCCTTGTCAATTTGCATAATATCTTCAAGATTAACATCCCAACAAATGTTTGGAGTCTATCGATACTCAAGAGTCAACCAATCTTGAAGTCTCAAGGCACTATGAATTGCAACTAGCATCTCTGCTTGTCTAGAGGTAAGCTTGTTCCTTCTGATTAAATGGAAGAAATTGTACCAATTTATCTTTGCAACAAAGAAACTACCAATTTGTACGAGTAGATGAATGGCAAGTTGCTTTAGCTCTGGTGTGCCTTTCCATGAAATTTCCATCGTCCAATAAGTTTTTTTTGTGCAATAGTGACCATATCCATCTTAGCCTCTAATTACGCCAAGAGGTGTCTACAGTGGCATCCACAAAATAAAAAATCTGTGTAAGGAAAAACTCTTCAGCTTGAATTTAATGTGCAACTGGCATTGTTTTGCTTTGTTTTAAGCTGTTTGTTGTTTTCGTTTTAATTTAGGGGTTTTATGTAGGTGTTGGCGCTAGTTATTGAGACTCCTGTTAATTCGTGGAAATATGATTTTGTGAGAGCTTTGGCAGATAAAATGATAGAAGAGAATTTGAAAAACAAGTCTTTGGAAGAGGTGAATCGAATGACACTTTCGGCTAGATTTGGCCGAACTTTGAAGCTCTTGATTTCGGCTTTGCACGACTGGCAGATGGCTGGAACGACATGGAAAATGATTTGGCGGATTCCTTTTGGGGAATATCTAAATAAACATCTTTCTACTGCGAACGATTATTTGCATCTCACAAATATGGTGACAAAATCTATTTTAGCTGAGAAATTGTCGATGGAATTATTGTGGTTTGTAGAAAAGTTAGTAGAAAGTAGGGGTATTGAAGAAGTGATTGTTTAGTGGAGCGAAGTCGGCAGCTTGGTGAATCTCGCCATGTCCGTGCATTCACGCGTCCAAGGGTCTCTGGTGAGAGTTTTAGGTGGTTTCAAAACCCTAACTTTTGATTCATTTGGTGAAATATTTAGGTTTAGGGGAATCTGACGTAATTGATTTGCAGTATATTTGTGAAGAGCACAAGGATATACTTGGGGGGGGGGGGGAGGTGAATCAGTATATCAACCCAATTTGACCCTTTACAAATTTTATCAGCTTCAAACTCTAACACAAATCAACTATTATGCAAGAATATCACAATATGAACAAGTTGACACCAACATTTTACGTGGAAACCCTTATGAGATAAAACCACGGTACAAATAATGTACTTAATGAATTATATAAACTTGTACAATGAATGTAGGCACCAACCTACTTGAATTACTAGTATGTAGTTTAGTAGGCACCAACCTACAAAGAGCACCAACCCTTACTTCTAATTTAGTAGGCACCAACCTACAAGGAGCATCAACCCCTAATGCTGATTTAGTAGGCACCCATCTACAGGGAGCACCAACCCCTAATGTTCGTAGGCACCAACCTACTGGAGGCTTCAACCCCACTTGCCAAGCACCAACTTAGCAAAAATAATAATTTGAATGATAATGTTCTACCTTCAATGTTGCTTCTTCAACGGATGATGGACAATTCTGCTCAAACACTTTTCTTACAAATCTGATATAGTCTTCTCTATTATTCACACAATCTTCTCCTTTATCTCTGCATAGATTTCTTCTATGTAAGCATGAACTTCTCTTCTATATCACAGATCTGTATGTGTCCTCTTATTCCAATCTTCTTCACACCTCTGCTTCAGATACTGTCATAAATCTGCTCTTAAATTCCTTCACAAATCTGCTTCAACTTTCCTCATAAATTGCTATAATTCTATTCATACCTTATGAGTCTGCTCAAAACCTCATAAAGTCTCCAAAATTATGCTAATAGAGACTTCATAAATCTGCTTGTTTTCAATCCTCTAATTTGCTGTGTATTTATTATGTACTCCTTTGTTCTTCAATCCACACCAACTTGTGTTTTTATGATATAGCTTTTTCACACAACAGACAACTCCACACAGCACTTGTGCTTTAAGATATTGCAATTATTCCACACACAACTACACACTCTATATCACACTACAATCTTCTTTATATAGCTTTACCAAGAGATGTATTTCAAAAGACACCATCATTCATTATACACATCCCAAAATAAGTCACATCTTTTCAAGAACAGATCGCTTCTTCCCCTTTTTAATTATTTAACATTGTCACTAATCTTCCTCAAAGATAATTGATCTCTTTTGAATGAGTCACTTGCTTTTGATATAATCGCCTTTCTTCAAACTGATACGTATCTCTTCACAACTAAATTGCATCACTTCACAAAGGTGTATGAAATCGCATCATTATGTAGCTCTTTATTTATTATTAATTTTTTGCTTGTTAACAAGTCTGAAGTTGCTGATTTATGGATCACACCTCTTCATAACCATTTTGTTGCCTTAATCGCACCAACTCAAAAGTCTGAATTTTGTGTAACCACAGATCGTATCTCTTGATTTAGCCTTTTCATAACGTACATCTTTTGTGGAGATTCAGATGCGTCCTTTAGTTAATTGAGTTATGTCTTCTAAAACACGTCCTTTCAAAAGGACATCATATTCTTCAAAGAACATCATTCGTATCCCTTGAAAGAGCACCTTCGCACCTTTTGATCTTCAGCCAAGTTTCTTGTAATTAGTTTATTCTTTTAATTAGCTCGTTCTTTTTAACACCTTTGCACCTTTTGATCTTCAGCCAAGTTTCTTGTAATTAGTTTATTCTTGTAATTAGCTCGTTCTTTTTAACAAAAAGAATATGTTAAAAGACATTCTTCGAACTGAAGGATATACTTTGAAAAAAATAATCTTCTCTTTAATAATTTGAACTGATATACTTCTAACTGAAATGAACTTATCAAATCTGAGAGACCACAAATTTGTCTGAATGAACTTATCAACTTGAATGATCTAACAAGCTCGATACAATCTGATTTAACCAATCTGGACATCCAAGAGACCACAAATTTGTCACTAAGTCTGAATGTCAATTATTCCCAGAATCTGAGTTAAAGCCATCAATCTGAAGATCAACCATTGATCTCTTCTTTGCTGTGAGCACTAATAAATTTGTTGTTCTCCATTATGTTTTGAATTCTTTGAGGGCTCACATTCTTGAAGGCTTAATGCTGTAGACTTTTGACTTGCACCTTCAAAACAATCTTGCAACCTAGCAACAAACTTTAATTTGTCTTGTATTCCATTCTCTTCAAATCTTCAAGTCCTTCTATGTTAGGTCTGAAGATTGTATTCATGACGTAAATCTGTGTAATGATGGACCTCCAATTTGTTGTCTGCAATATGTTATCTTCAGTCATGCTTATTTTGACATCAATGACAACAATCTCTACTGAGTGTCTTTGACATCAATGACAATATTTCCAACAATTTGTTGAAAGAAGTGGCCAAGGAAGAGATGGAAGAAAGGAAGGTGAAAATGATGATGATGTGGATGCCGCTCTTGGCCAATGCCGCTAATGGAGTGGAAAGCGTTGTTGACTGCGAGGGAGAAAAGTGAGGTTGAGAGAGTGGTGGAGCAGATGATTCAAGAATTGGCGGACATGAAAGACAAAGAAGTGGTGCTTGCAAATTGGCTCCACCATTACGCGCGCTCAAATTTTGACTGGCCAAATTTACAGACATGTTACAATCAATGGTGTGGCCTTTCCAGAAGCACCTTAGTTGAATACATTCCTTGCTCTAAATTGAACTTTCCTGCTGTAAGAATTCAAGATTCTACATTTTGGGTTTTCCCTTTAATTTATTGTTGCATCTATTTCCAACGAAATTGTATGGTTCCAACATTTGTTTTTCCATTTATCTTCTGTTAATTCATTTGTAAAGCTCGAATACATTCTAAGTATTCAGAAGTTTCTTGTTTTGTAAATGAAATAAATAAAACCCTTTGAATAATCAAAGTTGTGAATATATGGAAATATGGAATTAGCAGGAGACGGTAATAATATTAATAATTATTATGCTTTTTAAAATGATAAAAGGAGGATCAAAGACTTGGTTTTGAAAGTGGCAGGGAAGGTCTTTGTTGAAGATAGTTCTCTATGATTTAGAATTCTATTCAATGATCAAATTTAGTATTATAAGTTTTAACAAATAAATATATTTTTTATTTTATATTAGAGTCAAGTTTGTATTTATAAAATTGGTCTTTGTACATAGAGAATTAATCTTTGTGTTTAGAGAAATGACTTCAATCTATAGATATGATATATATTTGAAAAATGAGTTACATGCTTTTCACTATTTAGAATTTACTCACATCGTTATTTAAAACTTATGTCTAAAAAATATGTGGTGTCAATGAACACCTTTGAGAATTTGCAAGCACATATCTTCTTCTTATGTCAAACTCTTATATTTGAATTAATGGTTCAAAATAATGATTAGAAACATCTGACCAACCATGTAGTATGTCTTAATCTATCACTAAATGCAAATATTGAAACTCTCTAACTAATAATGCAAGTAATTGAGTAAGAGCTAATAATATATGATGCTCTGAAATGGATTAATTTTTATCCTTTTATAGAATAACTTATAACATAAATGTTAGAATAATATATTATTCTCATATTATTTAATGGTCAATGTTTTATTTTGCTTAGGTCGTTACTGTTGCTACAGTAACATTGTTAGGTAGATAAATTTATTATCTACAGTATTTGTAAGCTCTTTATTATGTAACTTTTCTTGATGTTAATGTAAGAAGTTTTTTACCGTTTCATGGTATCAGAGCCGACTAGGGTTAGGGTTTCTAGGCAATTTAAAAAAAAATCTGTAATTCGTGTTCTTCACGTGAGATTTTGTGGCTTCTGTTTGAAGATTTTCGCAAACTCTCTTTCTGAAAATTCGAGGGTTTGAAGGTCGTTTTGTGTTTCAATTTGCTATTCGCGTTTTTTTCGCGTGAGATTTGTCCGAACTCTCTTCAGCCACTCTGTTCTCTGGCCGCGCGTCTCTATATTTCGCGTCTTCTTTCTGCAGGTCGCGTCTTTTTTTGTATTTTCTAGGCGCGACTGTTCTGCTCTGGCCGCGATTTTGGGCTCTTTTTGGGCTCTTTCTGGTCGCTTTTTTCGAGTTTATCTGTCTGTGTTTCTTAGACCTCTTTGGTGGCTACGTCTGGACGCGTTTTACTGCCTCTTTCGCCCGCGTTTTGAAGGATTTTCGTGCAAAAATCTACCCGCGTTTTTCAGACCTTTTTTGAGCACGATTTCTGGTGTTTTTCGTGTTCGAACTTGGTCGCCTCTTCCTACAACCTGGTCGCCTAGGGTTTGGCATCTCTTTTGCCAAATTTTCGTGCAGATTCGAGCTGTTTTCTGCAATTTTTCTAGTCTTCAATGGCGGCCTAGGGTTTCTGCAAGTTCGTCTAGGGTTTTGACCCTCTGTTTGAAGGCGGAAAGTTTTTTCGTTTGCAGATTCCTTCTGGGTTTTTCGAGATCTCAACTGGGTCGTCGTCCATTTTTTTTGGGTACCTCGTTTTCTGTGCCTCGAAATTTGTGCCTCAATTTGAAGTCGAATTTTTTTTTTCTGATTGCAGATTCCTTTTGGGTTTTGTGAGATCTCAATTGGGTTGTCACTAGATTTTTCTAGGTACCTCATTTTCCGTGCCTCGAAATTTGTGTCATCAAATTTTTTTGGGTATTCTTCCACCCTTCTGGGTTTTTACTTATCTTTTTTGGGTTTTCAGTAAAACTTCAAAATCCGTTTTCGGGTTTCTGTATTTATGTTTTCTTTGGATTATCTTGCCTTCACCTGTTTGACCACAAGGTACGTGATGGCATCTCTCACAAACATAATGCTCGAAAGCAGCCAGAAGTTCAACGGGAAGAATTACAACACCTGGAAGCAGCGTATGTTGACGATCTTTGAATATCGTTGTCTCGATCAGGTCGTCTTGGGGCACTCACCTCGACCCACTGTAGCCGGAAAGGATCAAGACAAATGGGATGAACACAACTGAGAAGCGGTCATGCTCATCAAGCTTTCCGTCACTGACGATCAACTGCCACAAGTGCCGTCAGGCAAAACAGCTGCTAAGGTATGGACAACCCTGAAGGATCTTCATGAAATGTCAGATAAGAGTCGTGCGTTTTTTCTTAAGAACATGCTTTTTTCAATAATGATGGACGAGAAGCACACCACTCTTCAAGAGCATCTGACAAAGATCAAGGAGATTTGCGACCAGCTGGAAGCTATTGGACGAAAGATGGAGGAAGAGGACATGGTCGTCATTACTCTGAAGAGTTTGCCAAAGTCTTACGAGCATTTCATTGAGACGCTCAATATTACTTCAACAAACGTTGACTTGAAGTTTCCAGACTTGTGTAACAAGCTTCTACAACAGGATCGTTGGAGACAGCAGTTTGGAAGCAGTGCCAGTTCGTCCTCCACAGAGCAAGCGTTCTCAGCCAAATCTTTTGCTAAGAACAAAGGGAAGCCTCAATCTTCTCAGCCGAAAGGCTCTGGTTCTTCTCAGGACAGCAAGAAGAAGAAGAACGTTCAGTGCAATTATTGTCACAAATACGGTCACATTAAGGCTGACTGTCGCACTCGGTTGGCTTCTGAACAAAAGAAGCAGGGAGGATCTCAATAGAAGGCACATGTCGCCGAGCACACTAAGCAGAAAGAGTCTACATTCTATGCTTTTATGGCCAAGCGAACTGCAGATCTAGTACATTCTTCTGCCTGGTATATCGATTCAGGGGCATCGCGACATTTTACTCATCGTCGGGATTGGTCAACAAAGTTCGAACCCTTCTTAGATTCTGTCATTTTTGGAGGAGGAGAAGAATACACAGTTGCTGGTAAGGGCACTGTCCAGATTCACTCAGGAGGAAGAAATTTGCTCTTTCTCGATGTCTACTATGTTCCAGGCATGGAACATAATCTCCTCTTCGTCAGTCAGATCATGTGGCATTCTCCCCAGTTAGATGTTGTTTTCAGTTCGTCCACCTGCAGCATCGTTGATAGAGAGACTCGTACACCAATTGCGATGGGACTTGAGGATCATGGTCTGTGTCGACTTGCTGATTCCGGTGATTCTCAGGAGCACGCTCTCGCAGCCCGAAGTACAACCATCAGCAAACTTTGGCATCAGCGTTATGGGCACTTGAATGTGCACTACCTCGCTCAGTTATCTCGGGAGGGTCTTGTTGCTGGTCTACCTGAGATCCAAACTAAAAATCATGGAGTTTGTGGAGCCTGTCAAGCTGGCAAGCAGCATCGAACACCGTTCTCGGATGGTGATTCTTGGCGAGCCTCCAAGGTACTTCAACTGGTTCACGCTGATGTATGTGGGCCAATGAATACTCCTTCTGTTATTGGGTCCAGGTACTTTTTATTGTTTGTTGATGATTTCAGTCGGAAAATGTGGGTGTATTTTTTGAAACATAAATCAGATGTGTTCAGCACATTTCAGCAGTTTAAAGCCTTAGTTGAGAAGGAATCAGGTTCTCACATTGTTACTCTAAGGTCAGATAATGGGGGGGAGTTTTGTTCAACTGACTTCTCTTCTTTTTGTGCTGCACACGGCATTAAGCGCCAACTTACCACACCCTACACCCCTCAGCAGAATGGTGTTGTTGAACGTAGGAATCGCACCATTCTGAAATGGCTGTTCTATGCTCAAAATACGGACATGTACCTAAAAATCTTGGGCTGAAGCGGTCTACAACTGCAGTCTACCTCTGAATCGGTCACCTACCGCGGGCCGTTAAAGAAGATGACTCGAAGAAGCACTTAGGGGCGAAGCCTAGGTGGGCCATCGAAAGTCTTCGGTTCTACCGCTCATGTATGGATTCAGGGCCAAGCGTGCCAAGTTGGACTCAAGAGCGGACACTTATGTTTACTGGCTACAACGACAATCACAAAGCCTACAGGTTGGTTGATGTGGAGACATATCGTCTCATATTCAGCCGTGATGTTGTGATTGATGAGACTACTGGTCCATTTGTTCCTACTACCAGTCCTGCGGATCAGCCTATGAAGGTTCCTGATGAGGGTGTTCGTCTTCCTCTTGGTTCCCATGATGGGAGGGCTTCAGAGCATTCTGACTCTGAAGATGAGGAGTCTACTGATCATGATCTTGCACCACCTAACTTTCCTCAAGATTCACATCCAGATGACCTTGTTCCAGACATCCCAGGCGATGTTGTTACTCCTATTTTAGATGTTGGCACTTCTACTCGTCGGCCTAAGTGGTGGGCCAAGACGATCGGCGATCTTCATGATGATGAACTCATTGAGGGCAGATCAACTTGTAGCAAGAGCAAGCAGCTACACACAGTCAACTTCGCTCTTATGGCCAACATCCACAACATCTACGAGCCTCAGACGTATTCAGAGGCTAAAGGAATTCCAGAGTGGGAACAGGCTATGCAGACAGAATATCATAGTCTTCTGAAGAATCACACCTTGGTTCTTTCTGATCTTCCTCCTGGGAAGAAACCTATCAGTTGCAAATGGGTTTACAAGGTCAAGTATCATGCATATGGTACTTTGGATAAGTACAAAGCCAGATTAGTTGCTCGGGGATTCACACAGCGGGAGGGCATTGACTACGAGGAGACCTTCGCTCCTACTGCCAAGATGAGCACCATTCGTCTTCTTCTCGCTATTGCAGCCCAATTTGGTTGGACAGTTCATCAGATGGACGTCAAGAGTGCCTTCCTCAACGGTGATTTGCAGGAAGAAGTCTACATGACGCAGCCGCCTGGTTTCAAGGTTGCCAGCAGAGAACATCAAGTGTGTAGGCTCGTGAAAGCGTTCTATGGACTGGAATAGGCTCCCCGTGCATGGTATTTCAAGATTCATCAATACTTGGTTGGTCATGGTTTTCAGCGCAGCCCTTCTGACAGTAATCTGTATGTCAAACACTTTGGTGATGATATTCTCTTTCTTGTTGTCTATGTTGACGATTTGATCATTACTGGCAGTTCAACACATTTGATTGCAACAATCAAACACGATTTGTGTCAGACTTTTGACATGACAGATTTGGGGCTTCTCCATTATTGTTTGGGTATTGAAGTTTGGCAGACCGATGGTAGCATCTTTATCTCCCAGTCAAAATATGCCAGAAGTTTGCTTGACAAATTCCGAATGTAGGATTGCAAACTTGCCTCCACACCCATGGAGAAGGGGTTGAAGTTGTCAGCGAACTCCGATTCACCTCCGGTCGATGAAACGACATTCAGACAACTAGTGGGCAGTCTCATCTACCTCGCTGCCACTAGACCAAACATCAGTTTTGTAGTGAGCTACATCTCTCGCTTCATGACAACTCCTAAAGCTGATCATTGGATTGCAGCGAAGCAAGTGCTGAGATATGTTAAGGGCACTTCCGACTATGGCATTCTCTATGGCAGATGCAAAGATCCAAAGCTGATTGGTTACACAGACTCAGATTGGGCAGGTTCAGTGGATGACAAAAAATCTACTTCTGGGTATGTCTTCAGTTTGGGTACAGGTGCTGTAACATGGACCAGCAAGAAGCAACAGGCAGTGGCTCTTTCCTCGACATAAGCTAAATATCGAGGCACTGTTAAAGCAGCATGTGAGGCAGTTTGGCTTCGTAGGATGCTTTCTGACATGCACACGTCACAAGCAGGACCTTCTCCCTTGTACACTGATAACCAAGGGGTGCTCAAACTGGCCAAAAATCTAGTCTTCCATGAACGTACCAAGCATGTTGAGCTTCATTGTCACTACATCCGCAAGCTGGTAGAAGACGGATCAGTTCAACTGCAGTATGTTCTGACTGCAGATTAGACTGCAGACATTCTCACCAAGTCTCTGAGCCCGAATAAATTTGTAAAATTCAGGGAGCAACTTGGTGTTGATGGATTGACCATTAAGGGAGGGTGTTAGAATAATATATTATTCTCATATTATTTAATGGTCAATGTTTTATTTTGCTTAGGTCGTTACTATTGCTATAGTAACATTGTTAGGTAGATAAATTTATTATCTACAGTATTTGTAAGCTCTTTATTATGTAACTTTTCTTGATGTTAATGTAAGAAGTTTTTTACCATTTCAATAAATTAACATATATTGTTCTCAAGTCAACAAGTAATGATTAGTAGGAAATTGACTTGGCCACATTTTGATAATTGAATTTAAAAATATTAGTCATTTATGTGTTGCAAATTAGACATAAGATCAATTTTATGCTCATAGATTTAACATTAGATAAAGAATTAATAAAACATAGATTAGGAATTTTCCTCAACGATGTGTGTAGATAGAATTAAATTAGGTTTAGGGTGGTTAACTTTTGTATAAAACCATGCAACTTGTATGCTAGTCATTGAATTAGGAACAACCTACTTAAAGGAGTTCAAAACAAAGGAAAGTACCAAGTATGCACTTTTCATTATTACATTTACCCCCAGTCTAACTTGCATGTGATCTACTTTGAAGGTGCATGCCAAAGTAAACAAGCAATTAGCATGAGAGTAAAGATTCAAACACTCATAAAAAAGATATAGATATGGATGAGTATGACATATTTTCCTTACATGAGTGCTCCTTCTTGAAACTTGTAAACACAAAAGATAAAATGACTAGCATCTAACATTCACTTAATAAATTTAAAATTATCATTATCAAGGCGCCTATTGCACTGAGAAAAAATGATGAAAATAGGCGCCTCCAGAAGGATAACTCTCGGCATATTTTATATATATTAATATTTAATATATGTATGCTAGTTTGTACAAGTAGATGAATGGCAAGTTGCTTTAGCTCCAATGTGCCCTTCCACGAAATTTCTACCATCCAATAGGTTTTTTTTTGCAATAGTGACCATATCTATTTTAGCCTCTAATTTGCTGAATGCATTGTTCAAAACATGTCCACAACATGGTGTCCAAACAATGTGTTTGTAAGTGCTTTGAACCATCACATCAACTAATTTACAAGCATGAGTTGAATTTGTCTCAACTTGCACAACATTAGAAGGCCCAACCTCTTCTATGGTCTATTTCAAAAAGTGAAACTAGCAGTCAACATCCCTACATTTCCTAACAATCAACAGTTCTAAGAAAGTATGTCCCACCAGCATTGTAAGTGGCCTTCCTCTTCCTTTCATCATAACTCTCCTATTAATATATTGGAATACTCATCAACAGATGCCAATGGAGTGGATGCATGTCTATTAGTAGTAGTAGTTTTTGTCTCTCTCTCCTCAACTAACTTTGCCATTTTAACTTGCTGTTCCAATGTTATATCCCCACAAATTCTAACCCCTTGTCCATTCTCATGTAATAAAAGGTGTCCGACCCTACTATTGCTCCCATAAAGATTAGTTTTACAAACATGAAACAACCAATGCTGGCTAGCCCTTGCATTTTAACCTTATTATTGTTCAAAATTGTGGCAAATTGTAGTAAGGTTTTCTTGGAGTTGAAAGAGCCTTTTACAAACTCTTGAAGAGATGATGAAGGGCATGATAAATGGTTTTTTGGTGTTGCATCAACACTTGTGTTTGATATTTAGAAGAATGGGAAGCTTGAACACTCCCTTCTCAACTTATCTTGGGTTTACTTATTCACCATCCATCTCATTGTCATTACTAACATTTTTAATGTCAAAGATGAGAGGTCAAAGAAATGTTTTAGAGGATGCTAGTGTTGTAGAATTGTGGTTTTTTGAACATTTGTGTGAGCAAACTTAAAAAAAATAAAAAAACTCAAGTTCGAGGAAAAAAAGAAGGAAAAGTAAAGTTGGCTGTTATAGGGATGATGAGTATGATTGTAGCAGTGTAACATAGCAGAGCCTACCTTGATGGCTGGAAATGGAGTAGTGTAGGCTGTAGAGTAAATCATAGTCCCTCCTTTCATCTCCACGGTTATGGAAATTAGAAAATCAAGATGACAAATGTGTGAAATTTGAATTTCTTCAAGGCCAAGTTGTTGACTTGAGGTTAAGAAGCAAACTTAGAATGAGAAAACCAAATGGCAAAAAGTGAAACCTCTCTAGTCTTAACTGGCAACATGCTCAAAAGACTAGATTTAGATTCTTAGAAATGTTTATTTTTTACTATAGGAAATTAGGGTTGGATAAGGGGCGTGGGAGGATTTGTGAGACCCCCAT
The DNA here is from genome assembly GCA_007258455.2 of Sequoia sempervirens. Lineage (NCBI taxonomy): Eukaryota > Viridiplantae > Streptophyta > Pinopsida > Cupressales > Cupressaceae > Sequoia > Sequoia sempervirens. The sequence goes on from VDFB02342210.1 coordinate 71,637, forward strand.
GCCATGCCCCTTTCAAAATAGTTTTTTTCATAAATTAAAGTTTATTTTTTAAACAATTGAATTTTCCCCTTTTTTTTCTCTAGGATGCCCCGAGGATGGTGAGGGATGTATTAGACATTTTTGTCTGTCCTAGGGATAATAACATGTCTTGAATATGCTTCCTTATTGTTGCAGTGGTTTTAGGGATGTCTCAAAATTTTTTCAGAAATTTGGGGATGAGTAGGGGATGCCCCTGATTGTATTGTTGGTATCTCAGAAATGTCGTGGGGGACAAGAACATGGGTTTTAGGGCCAAGGATGTCTCCTTATGGAACACAACAATATAGCAATTCAAATGTGATGTAAGATACACCTATTCTCAACATGATTGTTTTTGTTCTAGATAAAAGAAAGATGAGATTGAATAAGAATAAATACCAATGTAGCAAAGGCTTTGAAGAAGATCAAATGTTTGTCATTATGTGGGTTGTAGCAAAGTCCCCTTAATATTGAAGAATCTTGTGGTAGATTAAACACTAGACCTTTGGAAAAATTGTTTGATATTGGAGGAAGATAGGAGATTGAGAATTGTGTTGCATTTAACACTTATTCGAGTATTGTTTAGTCACCACATTAAGTAGGACAAACTTTGAGGTATTAATGAAGCTTATAGTGGGTGCTAATCTCTAGGTATTAAAGAAATAGAAGCCTTCCTTTTGAAAGAGAAGTTAATTACAAATAGCTTTTTAGAATATTATTTTAAATGGATGGATCATAGCAACAAAAATATTTTGGGGAAAAATCGGCAAATCAAAAGTATATGATTTTTTTCAAGAATTGGATTATCAAAAAATGTAAAAAAGAAGAAGAGAAAACCTTACTATTTTTTAATTTAAAGACATTTTAATAGCATAGAGATATAGAGAGAAAATAAAAATGAGAGGAGGGATCTAGGGTAGCAGTTCTAGCATGGTTGAGGGGCAGTGCCTCTCATGGGGGTCTGGGGGTAGTGCTCCCAATGGGGTTGTGCCCCCCATGGGGGTTTAGGGGCAGCGCCCTCGTGGGGGCCGAAGGCAGTGCACCTGGATGCTCCCTATCATGATTTAGGGTGGGGTGGAGGGGTGGACCCCTCACCACCAATCCTAAATTAAAGCCTTTGAAACCACACAAACCTTCACTAGGCATGCTATTTTTCATAATTTTATCATTTTTAACCAAGCTCGAAGACTCCTCCAAATCTTTCAAAAAATGCTCGACTTTCACACTTGTAGATTTGACTATTGCCAATTTTGTATTCATTTTTAAATTAAAAATTATATAATATTAATATAATAAAATCATTACGGCTTTCAATTATAATATTAGAAACAGATAAGATCCTAAAACCCAACACTTAACCTATAGACAAAACATTTAGAGTCAATGAAACCCTAAGTAAATTTAAATCCGACAATTATGCTTCACATGAAACAAATAAGATCCTAAAACCCAACACTTAACCTATAGACAAAACATTTAGAGTCAATGAAACCCTAAGTAAATTTAAATCCGACAATTATGCTTCACATGAAATTTATTTGATAGCAAAGAGCCTAAACTCCATGTAGCAAACAATTAACCTAAGAAACAAGTATTGATGAATGCTAGTAGAGGTTTCCAAACAAGGTAAAATGACTTTAAACAAATGACAAAAATTAAGTTGCCATTTCTAGTATGGGAATAGATATGGGTTTGGGGGGTTCATATATATATATATATATTTACTAGTAATATTATTAAAATTATATCATTATATTAATTTTAAAAAAAATAATTAATTAGGGATGATGCCTACATGGAGAGGAGTGGCGGGAATAGGCGAGGAGTGGGTAATTTGAAATCTGCAGAGGACGGAGAGGCTGAATCCAAGATGATGGAAATTTGACTATTTGGGAAGCTACTGATGGAGATTTGGCTGTTTGGGAAGTTTCCTTGTTGCTTGGTGAGGCTTGTTTGTTTTTGGCCCTCGTTTGGGGTGTGTTGCGTCCTTGCTTTTGTTGGGCGTTGGTGGTTGGACGGTTTTCTCTGTCTGGTTTGTGGTGGAGATCCTTGCTTTAGCTGAGGCATCTCCTTTTCTTCTGGCTTTGCCTCTACGTTGCATGGATCTGGCTGGGGATGAGCCTTTGTTTCTGTGTGCGCTGGCTTATGTTGGGCGTTCCACTTGGTCCTTTTGTGGGCTTGTGCTGTTCTGGGTGAGTCTTTGGGCTCTTTTTCCCTTGCTATGTGTGTCGATGCTTCACTACTTTGGTTCCTTTGCGTGGAGTAGATGTTTGTTTTCAAGCTGCTTTTTTTTTGGGTGGCTGGCTTCCTTGTTTGTGGTGGGGCTTTTGGGGCCGCCTTATGTTTGTGCTTGAGTTGGGTGCTCCATCTTGTGTGGTGTCTAAAGTTTTTATCTCTGCTGGGGGGTTTGGTTTATGCGCCTTTGTTCTTGTTGCTTTTGTTTCATGCTGCTGCTTTCTTCCCTTTGCAGGTTGTGAAGTTCTTCATTTTGAAGGGATTTTGTCTTTGCTTCTTGTTGAAGGTTGTCTGCAGGTGGTGGTTTCCGATGTTTATCTGTAGCCCCTTGAGGAGCTTGTTTTATCGTCTGAGGCAGAGGCTGTTGGAGTTGCTGGTCATGGTTTTGGATTTGGTCCTGTTTCACAGGATGGGCTTTTTTTGGTTCTCCAAGTTGTGGTCTAAGTTAGTCTTTGGGATCCCCTTATGCTTCGTTGTGCTTTTCACGAGTTTGGGGTCTACTTTGCTCTGCATACAGATTTGTATCTGTATGATCTTTCTTGTGGATCTCTTTTTGGCGATAGGGTTTTCTCTGTGTACCCAATCAGAGTTCTACTATTGGAGATTCCACTTTGCACTTCTTTTGGCCCTTCGGTGGTTGGTTGGGTTATTTTTCATGCCTATACTTAAGACCTAGATGATTATGCTGTTCTCCTTACTCTTTAAATTCTTGATGTCAGGTATGCCAAAGGATGGTGTGTTTATTTTTTCTGCTGGTTTGGTGGCTTTCTCCTTGATTCTATAGCCCGTTTCTTCTCTAGAGGTGAAGACTGATCCTATTGAGGTGGATTCATCTTCTATTGAGGTGAAGATTGGTGTTGTGGGTTTGGTAGGAAGCTCCATGCTCTGGTTTTCTCAGCTGCTGTCTCTTTTGAGGTGGGAGTGACTCCTATGGAGGTGGAGTTTGTGGTTGCTGGTGATCTCTGGGTTCGGTGGGAAAGGTTTTCATGCAATCCTCTCCAATAGAGGGGAGCTCTTTTCTTCAGTTATGGAGAATCAGTTGGCTTCCTGGTTTGAATGATTATTTAAGGGGATTTTTTCTTCATCAGTTCTACCATGTATTTCTTGTATTGAGGTTGAGAATCTGGTTGGACTGAGGAACTTTTGGCGCCCTCTTTTTAGTGGCATTGTTGTCTGACTCTTCTAGGCGGTTTCTGCTAGTTTCTTGGGTTTTTGGGTTCACGGTCCTTGTAAAAACTTGGATGTAAAGGGTTTTCGGTCCCCTTCAAACTGTTTTTGGCAGCATTGGGTAGTCTAGTATATCTTATGGTTGGCTGCTGCTGTTGGGCTGCTGATGGTCTATGTTTCTATTTGCTAGCAGCTGATTTTTAGTGGGCTTTCAGGTCCCTTTAAACCTGTTTGTAAGGGGTTTCAGGTCCCCCCAAACCCTGTTTTCCCATAATAAAAAACAAAATTAATTAGTTAGAAAAGGTATTTAGATTTATAATTAAAAAAGTCATCAAATTAATTTAAAAATTTTAAAAAAATTATAATTAATTATATATTCAAACTAAACAACTTTTATTTTAATCAACTTAAAAAAATTCTCTTAGATTATAAACAAAAACAGGAATATTTTTTACAAATAAAAAATATAAAAGAAACTTTTGTAAAAATCAATATATAAACTTTTAGGAAAAACAGCCATATATCTCTTTTGAATGGTGCAACATTAGAGAAGGGAAAAAGCATCACCAAAGGCCCAAAAATGGCTTTCAAAAACAAAAATGGTGTTTCATCTGTTTTAATTGTTAAAATGACATCCTCTCTTTTGCATTTTTGGTAGCAAAGGCGTAAACCCTATCATGTGCAGACAATATTTCCTGTGCAAAAAAAATTAAAAAATCCATTGAAATCTATAAAAGATGTTGAAATCATGTGTAAACTTTACTGTGTGGGAAAAAACTTTGAAATTGTGTTTAATTGCAAAAAAATCAAATTAAAATCGGTCAAAATTGCTACTCAATGATATATTTTGAAATCATGATTTTAACAGGAAAAAATCGTGAAATATACTGTTGTGTGAGTATTGTGAGTTTTGCTTCTTTGGGTGGATTGTCACCACCAGCAGGCTGGGCTTAATTGTGGTGTTCCATTGATGCCCATATTTCTAAAAGGTAGTCAAGGCTTTAGGCCAAACAAAGAATTAGGCAGTTGTAGGTGTTGTCAGTAGTGATATTAACATTGCAGGTCCTGTGGGTCCTATCAAACACAAGCATTCATAACCCAGATCCCAGGATTATCTAGGAACAGCACTCTATATTATTGGAGCCTAGAATTGTTATGAGTAGAAACAAATCACAATTAACAATTGGGGCACAAATTAAATGTAGAGTTGAATGAAGGATAAGATATTGCACGTCTGATTATGCATGTGTAAAGTATTTCTATTGTATTAACTTTATACACAGAAGAGTACACAGCTCACTGTTAATGTACCGCTAGATATCTTGAGATACCTGTACTTTGTTGCTGGGAATTGGGATCTTCCTCAAGGGCTATGAGTGAGTGCACTGAGCACGTGAGTGGGCTGCATATATGATGTGATGTTGTATATTGATTCCTCTACTTGGAGGTGAGAGGGGAATTGGAAGGGGAGAGGTGTGGGAGTGCAGGTGAAGGCTTTGGAATATGATGCGGGAGAAATTGACTATAAAATACCTCTCTGTGTCGGTCTGCCCATTAACCCATGGATATAGGTTCTTGGTTGGACTTTCATTTCTCCCCGTGATTCCCTCCTCTTTTTCTCTTATTCTTCGACATTGGTTTCTGAAAGTCTTCCATTATTTTTGGCTGCTTTTTGGTTGCCAATTTTAGCAGGAATGTTTAGTTGAACTTAGAAATCATTTTTCCATATTTACAGCATGCATAAACTCTCTATTTTACCACATAAATTGTTTTTTGGTGCAGTCTTTTCAGAGTCTGTGGGGCACTGCCTAAGACTCTAAACCTAAAGTCATTGTTAGGGAAATTAGTATGTTTTTAAGATCTATAGATGCAAATACCATGTATTGACAGTATTTGTTAGGCAATTGTTACCATTAATGTAAGGATTTATCATCTATCCATATAAGGTTATTGTGAGACGAGCAAATGGCATCCAATTCTTGTTTTCTGTGTACTTCTGCAAGCATGATCAGCAGTCTCCAACTGAGGAATTCTATGTGTGTTTACATTTCCTCTTCCAGTTTTTACTTTCTCCCAGTTATCTACCAAACTGCTTGCAGTCCTTAATAAGGATTAACCTCCACAAAAGTGTGCTAATCTTGTAAAAAATGCCTCCTTTTACATAGGAGTGGCAAACAGAGGCTTGTACAATGATCTTGCTCATTTTCAAGCAGTTTTGGCTTTGTGGAATTATGGTATTACCAAAACATATTTTAGCAGTTTTAGGTGCATCACATAACACATGGGTTGAGAGACCTAAGTGTACCAATCCATGACAAGGCCATGCCATTATGCAGAAGAGGTCAACCAACCAATTCCTTTTTGGTCTCAATATCAACTTTCCAAATTCTTAGATGATGATTAAGGTAATAATCATTGTTGATGTTTATGACAGTGTCGGTCTTATCCTTCCAGCCGATCTCCTTGCTACAAGAATGATAAATTAAATATAGCTAAGGCTATTTAATTTATAGAAGATTGCGATTGCTCAAGAGACACGTCATTTGTTAATGATAATTAATATTTATTAAAGAGGCTCGATTTACTAAGGAAGCCGACCTCTTGTAAGAGGCGCGATTATTTGTCAAGGCCGACTTGTGTTCTTTGAAAGGTCACGTCTCTCCATGCCATCATGTATTTATACACCTTCATTGTATCTCACTTGGCATTCAATTCATTCATAGTTCGTCCTTCATCTCAAGTGCGAGTTCTTCTCAAGGCAGATCAACATTATTGGTGGCTGAGATTTCATCAGCAATTTGTCTCTTTGTATTGCTGTGTTGCATCACTCTTTGGTGCATGTATTTGGGCCTGCATATCGGCCTCTTGTAAGGAGATCATTATTGTATTGATTCAATATATAAGTGATATATTGTTGCTGGGTTTTTCTCCCTCAAGAGGAGGGTTTTCCCAGGGTATCTGCTGTGTTATTGTGTCTGATTTTGATTTAATTTTCTGTGCATTATATCTGATCATAAAACTAACATGGTATCATAACTAGGTTTGAAGAAGATCGTGATCAGATTTCTTATTACAGTGATACTCTTTTCTCTTTCTCATTATTGTCTATCTCTATCTCTTCGTCAAGATGGTGAACGATCTTAAGATTGAGGATAGACTCAAAGGAGCATCAAACTTCACTTCATGGAGATTCAAAATTATGCCCACTTTGGAGGAAAACGAATTGGTTGAGTTCGTGGAGAGCAAAGTTCCCGAACCTACGGATGAGGAAGAGAAAGTTCAATGGAGGAAGAAAGATATCAAGGCAAAAAAGATGTTAGTTGATTCTGTGAAGGATCATGTCGTTCCTATTGTCTCCAAGTTGAAGACAGCTAGAGACATGTTCAAAACCTTGGAGGAGATGTATGAAATCAACAATACCAGTCGGCCTCTTGTTAGAATATTATACTTATTTATTGTTAATGGTCAATATTATATGTATTAAGTTAGTTTGTTTAGCTTTATACTGTTTCTACAGTATCCGGTAGGTTAAGTAGGTGACTTCCTTAAATATCTACAGTAATCTGTAGTTTCAATATAATGTAACTTTTTTTCATGTTAATACAATGAATGTTTTATCCATTCACATGGTATCAGAGTAGAACTAGGGTTTCTGGGCGCCATTTTTTTGGAAAATTCGTGGTTTCATTTCTGTAAAAGTCATGCTTGTTTTTTTCTCAGAAAAATCGCTCTTGTATACATGCGATTTTGAGTGTTTTGGGTGCGTGATTTTGTGACCACGTTTTTTTTGTTCCTCTACTCATTTTTCTGTAGGCCCGCGACTTGCCTTCCCAGTTCGTGTTCTTCTCTGGCGTGGTTTTCTTGAAACGTGAAAGTTTTTGGCATCGCGTCCAACCTGCGACGTCTATAAGCTCTTGCCCACGCTTCACAAAAGAAACTCTCTCCTTCCTTGGTGGTGGCTAGGGTTTCGGCTAGGTTTTTTGTTAAATGCAATGGCGGCTAGGGTTTCATGGTATTTGATGGGTTTGTAATAAATCAGTTTATTTGTGTGGGTTTTTTAAATATATATTTTTTTCTCTTACAACAAAAAAAATTTGGTTTTGTGGGTTTTTTAAATATATATTTTTTCCCTTATAAAAAAAAAAGCTACGGTTTTGTGGGTTTTATAATATTTTTCCCTTGTTAAAAAAAAAATCGTATAGGTTTACTTTTAATATTTTTGTCCCTTTAAAAACAAATTATTCGGGGAGGGTTTATAATTTTCTCCTTAAAATTAAAATTTTCTGTATACCCTGATTTGGAATTTCCATTGTTTAGAGGAGGAGCTCACGGTATTTTGTTTTACGTTTTCGAAAAATGATGATTTAGCAATCTGGGTTTGGCGATTTTTTTCCTCAAAAATAAGTAGTTGGATTATAGTTGTTTACGTTGCACTTGCAGGTTCTTGGGGGCAAACATCTGCTTGGCTTCTTGTAGTTTGTTCTCAAGCGTTGTGCTCATCTGCAAAAGTTTTGACGTTTTGCTGATTTATCCTCAAAATCATGGCAATTGTTCTCGGTGTCTTTGGTTTCAGGGAGGGACAACTTTGTTACCCAACGTCAGGTTGGACATTTTGTGATGACTTCTGGTTAGCAGTTCTGCTGATTCTGGGAGGGTTAGTGGCAGACTCGTCTCAATTGGCAGAGTTAGTGGCAGACTCTTGTCTTTTGTTGCAGAGCTTTCTAAAGAAGGGGGCAGCCTTCTCTGTTTTTTTTGGACGGTTTTTGGTCATTCACATTCTGCAGATCCAGTCCTTTTTCAGGCAACTCTGATTCACCTCCGGTCGATGAAACCTATCAGTTGCAAATGGGTATACAAGGTCAAGTATCATGCAGATGGTACTTTGGATAAATACAAGGCCAGATTAGTTGCTCGAGGATTCACATAGTGGGAGGGCATTGATTACGAGGAGACCTTCGCTCCTATTGCCAAGATGAGCACCATTCGTCTTCTTCTCGCTATTGCAGCCCAATTTGGTTGGACAGTTCATCAAATGGACGTCAAGAGTGCCTTCCTCAACGGTGATTTGCAGGAAGAAGTCTACATGGCCTTGACCTCACGGTTTCAAAGGTTACTGACAAGAACGCTCGGTATGTAGTACCGTGAAAGCACTCTATGGTGAAGCGGGGGCCTCATGCATGGTACATATCAAGATGAGCGGTAAAACCAAATCACGGAGGCCCTCCCGAACAACAAAAGGCCTAACTAGGGTATACTGAGAAAAACAACAATTTAAGGAAGAAAATTATAAACCCTCAAAGCCACAGGGAAAAGGTATGAAAACCATATAGATTTTTAAAGGGAAAAAATATCGGTCAAAACCAATCTAGATTTTTTATATAAGGGGAAAAAATATTTAAAACCAACACATCAATTGTGGTGGAAAAACAGAGGATTTGGAACCCTAGCCGCAGGAACAAATCTGCACAAAAATCGAGGCACAAAAAACGAAGCACCTAGAAAAATTGGAGACCAACCCATTTGAGCTCTCGAAAAACCCACCAAGAATCTGCAAGCATAAATTTTTTTTGACTTGATCTGAAGGGGTCAAAACCCTAGCCGAAACTTGTAGAAACCCTAGCCGCCATGGATGAACCAAAAATTTTAGATAATAGCTTGAGATTCCAGAAACGAGCAGTCAGAAAAATCCACGAGCCGTCAGAAGACAAAGCTAAAATGCGGGCAAGATTTGCAGAAAATTGCGGCCAGAAAATGGAGCCCAAAAACATGTCACAGATTTTTAAGGGCAGAAAACGTGCTTAATACAGGTCTAGAAAAAAAATCTTTCAAGAAAAACGCAGCTAATAAAACACTACAAATCACGCGGCCAGTCAAGGAGAAAAACATGTCTGGAACTCATAGATTTTCGCAGCTTCAAATACGGCCCAAAGACCAGCAGAATCACGCTTGAAAAAGACATTCACCTTTGATTCACCTCCGGTCGATGAAATGACATTCAGGCAACTAGTGGGCAGTCTCATCTACCTCACTGCCACTAGACCTGACATTAGTTTTGCAGTGAACTACATTTCTTGCTTCATGATAGCTCCAAAAGTTGATCATTGGATTGCAGCAAAGCGAGTGCTGAGATATGTTAAGGGCACTTCAAATTATGGCATTCTCTATGGCAGATGCAAGGATCCAAAGTTGGTTACCTGAGACTCAAAATTAGGCCGGGGTTAGTGGATAATGAAAATCTATACAGGTATGTATTCAGTTTGGGTACAGGTGTTGTAACATGGACTAGCAAGAAGTAGCAGGCAGTGGCTCTTTCCTCGACTGAAGCTGAATATCGAGGAATCGTTAAAGCAACATGTGAGGCAGTCTGGCTCCGCAGGATGCTTTGTGACATGCACATGTCACAAGCAGGACCTCCCTTGTATACTGATAATCAAGGGGTGCTCAAATTGGCTAAAAATCCAGTCTTCCATGAACGTACCAAGCATGTCGAGCTTCATTGTTATTACATCCGCAAGCTGGTTGAAGACGAATCGATTCGGCCTGATTATGTTTATTATTGAATCAGTGAGATATTCTCACCAAGTCTTTGAGCCCGAATAAAGTTTGTCAAATTCGAGGGAGCTACTTGGTGACATTAGCCGAATTGACCATTAAGGGAGGGTGTTAGAATATTATGCTTCTTTATTGTTAATGCGTTAATATTATATGTATTAAGTTAGTTTGTTTAGCTTTATCTTTGTTTTTCTCTACGATTATCCCGTGGAGTTAAAGTAAAGCTGACTTCATTAAATATCTACAGTAATTTGTAGCTTCAATATAATGTAACCTTTTTTTCATGTTAATAGAATGAATGTTTATCCATTCCTTAGCTCTTGCATTGAAGCAACAACTACATCATGTGAAGATGGCGAAAGGAGAAACAGTTATTGCTTACTTCATGAAGATTTCGGAGTTGAGAGATTAGGTCTCTACAATTGGTCATGTGATGGATGACAAGGACTTGACCATGCTTGCTTTTAATGGTCTTCCTTCATCATGGGAGTCCTACATTCAAGGAATCAGTGCAAGATCGAAGCTTCCCAAGTTTTATCGGTTGAGGGCGGATTGCATTCAAGAGGAGTCTAGATTGGCTGCTAGAGGAATTGGTCAAAACTCTACCAATGAAGATATTCATGTTCTAGCCTCTTAATCATCAAGAAGAAGGCAAGAATGGGAAGAAAGGATACTTCAAAGAGGAATAGAGATAGTAGGTGATGGTTATCGCATTCAAGAAGAAGAGGGACCTCTCAAAGTCCAATGCTTTAGGTCGACAAGTATGGTCCTTTGCTAAGCATTGTCCTTCGGCTAAGCAACGGACCACCATTGGAGATGTTGATGATGTCTCCTCGTAGAAGGATTCATGTGAGTACTTATTCTATTCGGAATTGTCAAGCAATGTATCTACTGACACCAACACTTGGTTGATTGATAGTGGCGCCTCTTGCCACATCACTGGATTCAGGGAGCATCTATCTAATTTGGTGGAGAGAGATTCTAGTGACCAAGTCATTATTGGAGATGATGAAAGGAATTGGGACCTCCACTCTCCACTTGGATTCTAGCATTACCCTTCAGTTGTGCGATGTTCTATATGTTCCAAGCATCAAGCGAAACCTTGTTTCCATTTCAGCCTTGGAAGACAAGGGTTACCAAGTTGCATTCTCTAAAGGAAAAGTTCTTGTGTGAACGAAGAACTCCAATTTCAAGACTGCTCGAGTGATTGGAGTTAGACATGAGAGTCTCTATAGGATATGCACTCGTCCACTTCAAGCTCTAGTTCATGATTCTTCAAGCTTGTGTGATCTTTGGCATCGAAGATTCGCTCATCTTCACTTTCGGGCTCTACCTATCATGGAGAAGATGGTCTTGGGTCCTCCGAAGTTCAACCAGGAGCATGAAGGTATTTGCAGAGGCTGCGCTATGGGTAAGAATACTAAAGGTTCATTTCATACTAGAGAAAATAGATCCAAATGTATTCTAGATCTCATCGATACGGTTATGTGGTCCAATGTATATTTGCTTGCTTCTTAGTGGTTTCTTGTATTACATTCTTTTGTGTATTGAGCTTCTCTAGAAGACTGGATTTATTTCTTGAAATCTAAAGAATCGAGGAAGTATTAGAAAGGTTCAAAGGAATTCAAAGCTCAGTGGAGAATCTCTTTACGGAAGAAGATCAAAGGAATCACGAGATTAGATAATGGAGGAAGTACACTTCAAACTGACTTCAGAACTACTGCATTATTTGGGATTAAGAGGAGTTCACTATCATATAATCCTCTACATAGCGATATTTGCTGAAGGAAAAACCAGATCCATGATTCATGACTAAGATTTCTGAGACCTTCCTTTGAAGCATCAGGACAACGATCTATATTTCAGAGAATAAAGTCCTCACGAGGATCCTAGAGAACCTTGACTCACGAAGAAGCCTTATAGGGAAAAGCTAGAAGTGGAGTCATTTAAGGATCTTTGGATGTCCAGTATATATTCATGTCCAAAGGAAAAGAGGACAAAGTTGGAGCCTTCTGACAAGAAGGGGATATTTGTAGGTTACAATGAAACATCAAAAGCCTACAGGATCTACATCCCAGGTCAGAAGTTAATCGAGATCGGTAGAGATATCACATTTGAGGGAGAATGGCATTCCCCGAGGAAGATCAAGGCACTCACTTGGAGATTGATAATGAAGAGTCTCCTTAGGATAGAGTTGACCATGCTCCACAGCGAGGATTGAGAGGAGACTTCCATAACCAAAGAGATGTTGATCAGTTGAGCCCTTGGAACCTACTGACGGGCCTACCGATATTGTGATTGGGAGGAAAAGACCTCTTTGGGCTAGGAAACAATGCAGGAGGTAGAAAGGTTTGCAGCTCCAAGAGAAACCTTCAGAGAAAGCAAGAGACCTCACAAGTTCTCTAGTTATGTTGCTTTGATGAGTTAGATTATTGAGTCCGAGCCTTCCAGTGTTGAGGAAGCTTCTAGTCAACAAGTTTGGAAAGATGCTATGACAGAGGAGTATCGGTCAATTCTCAAGAATGTTGTTTGGGACATCGTTCCTAGACCCGAAGGCAAAGCTGTGGTATCTTCAAAATGGCTCTTCAAGATCAAGCATGCGGCTGATGGGAGCATTGAGAATTACAAGGCAAGATTCGTGGCTAGAGGGTTCTCACAAAAAGAGGGAGTTGACTATGAAGAAACATTTGCTCCAATTGCTCGCTATAGTTCTGTCAGAACCGTTATTGCCATTGCTGCATCTAGAGGATGTGAAGACAACTTTTCTGAATGGTGTGATCGAGGAAGAAGTTTATATCGAGCAACCTGATGGATTCAAGGTACATGGGAAGGAGTCTCATGTTTGCAGGCTGAAGAAGGCCTTGTACGGTCTTAAGTAGGCTCCTCATGCATGGTACGAAAGGATTGACCGTTACTTGTCAAGCTTGGGCTTCTCTAAGAATGATGCTGATTCAAATCTGTATTTTAAGGTAATTGATGGTGAAGCATTGATTTTGGTTTTGTATGTTGATGATTTGATTCTTACTGGAGAAGATCACTTCATTCTCAAATGTAAGGAGTTGGCTTTTGAGTTTGAAATGAAGGACCTTGGGCTCATGCATTACTTCCTTGGCTTAGAAGTTTGGCAAAAGCCAGATGAGATGATTCTAAGTCAAGGGAAGTACACCATTGACATACTTAAGAGGTTTGGCATGATGGATTGCAAATCCATGTCTACACCTATGGAGACCAACCTACATAAGTTGAAGGAGGCTGCAACTAGTTCAAACCTTGTGGATCCCATGATGTACAGGCAGTTGATTGGGTCATTGATGTATCTAGTCAACACTAGACCAGATATCTGCTATGCAGTGAGTGCACTTAGTCAGTTTATGTGTGAACCGAGGCAGGTACATCTTGTTGCAGCAAAACATATCCTGAGATACTTGCGTGGCACAGTTGGATATGGGTTGAGATATTCTTCAGATGTGGACTTGGAGCTGCATGGTTATACTGATTTTGATTGGGCAGGGAGTGTTACTGATCGGAAGAGCACCTCTGGATGTTGCTTCAGTTTGGGATCTGCAATGATTTCCTGGTGCAGCAGGAAGCAGTCATCTGTAGCATTGAGTACAGCAGAGGCAGAGTATATTGCAACTTGTGTGGCAGCTCGGGAAGCAGTGGGGCTTCGTAAGCTCCTTGCAGGATTGTTTGGACAATCAATGGAACCTACTATCATTCATTGTGATAACCAGAGCTGTGTGAAGCTTTCTGTCAATCCTGTGTTTCATGACAAAACCAAGCATGTTGAGATCAAATACCATTATATCAGAGATATGGTATTGAGGAAAGCTATACAGTTGAGGTATATCAGCATTGATGAGCAGACGACAGACATTCTCACCAAGCCTCTCTCTAGGATAAAGTTTGTGTATTTCGAGATAAGCTTGGTATGGTGGAGAATACAACCTTAATTGAGAAGGAGTCTCAGTATCAGTGATCCTCTTTAATGAGTTCTTCTCTGTGAGAGAAGTTCGAGGTGAAATCCCTTGTTAATGCATTCTTCTCTGCAAGAGAAGTTTGAGGTGAAAGCCCTTGTTCCACCCTTTGGGAGAGCCATGGTGGATGTCATGTGTGTGACTCCATGACAGCATCACGTCAGAGAGTCCGTGATGATTTTCTTGTACTTGTGTTTCACCCTCTAGGAGAGCCATGGTGAAAGTCATGTTGAGGTGACAACATCACGCAAGTGTTGAACACTTGTACATACCATACATGGTTGTAGCCATTGTGGTTGATATCACGTTGAGGTGATATCTTTCTTTTCTACATATGGTTGTAGCCATTGTGGTGGACATCATGATGAAGTGATATGTCTTGTGCAGCTGGAAGAATCCTCCCTTGCTGAGAGGGAGTATTGATGTTTATGACAGCGTCGGTCTTATCCTTCCAACCGATCTCCTTGCTACAAGAATGATAAATTAAATATAGCTAAGGCTATTCAATTTATAGAAGATTGCGATTGCTCAAGAGACACGTCATTTGTTAATGATAATTAATATTTATTAAAGAGGCTCGATTTACTAAGGAAGCCGACCTCTTGTAAGAGGCGTGATTATTTGTCAAGGCTGACTTGTGTTCTTTGAAAGGTCACGTTTCTCCATCCCATCATGTATTTATACACCTTCATTGTATCTCACTTGGCAGTCAATTCATTCATAGTTCGTCCTTCATCTCAAGTGCGAGTTCTTCTCAAGGCAGATCAACATTATTGGTGGCTGAGATTTCATCAGCAATTTGTCTCTTTGTATTGCTGTGTTGCATCACTCTTTGGTGCATGTATTTGGGCCTGCATATCGGCCTCTTGTAAGGAGATCATTATTGTATTGATTCAATATATAAGTGATATATTGTTGCTGGGTTTTTCTCCCTCAAGAGGAGGGTTTTCCCAGGGTATCTGCTGTGTTATTGTGTCTGATTTTGAGTTAATTTTCTGTGCATTATATCTGATCATAAAACTAACAATCATGTAGAAAATTTGGAGAATAAGGACCAATGCATGAGCTTCTTCTCCAAGAAGGCTTCTGATGCAACCATTGATTAACATCTGCCTGGATAATTCAGAAAGGATACACTGCAATTCCATGCCAGTTGTGCAACCAATTAATAGAGGGATTGATATAAAGATTGTGAAAAAGTGATCCATGGATCAAGCTTGATCCAGGTGGCTGTGGCAGTTCAGTACATAATTTTGAAAAACACTGAAACCTACCAGGTCATTTTGTTTGGGCATAACTCCTTTACCATTGACTAGATTTTGGAGTTGTTTAATGCACCTTAGAGCATGAGTCATCTTCTAGACTCAGCAAATAGGTTGCTTTAGCATACATGTTGGGCAGAAAGATTTCACCCACAAAACATCCTCTGAAGAGCTGAAATTGTGAAATACAAATTGTAGAAAATTATGAAAATCTTGGAAAGCTGAAATTTGCATTTTCTTGAGTTTCTTGCTGCAAAAGATCTCCTCGACATTTCCGGGGGATGTCTGTCACATGGCTCTTCAGTCTTCAGTTTCCAAGTCAAACCTTTTTGTTTTCTATTTTCAGATTTGTTCATTTGATGCTAAAATTAGCTGTAAGCTTGTAAACGAATTATCATCTGAATGAAAAATCTGCGTTGTGTCTTACATCTCTTCATAGAGATTGATACCTTCTAATAAAGCTTTCATATAAGTTGCAGTCTATATTAGCTGCACTTGTTGAATTCATCTGTGGTTTATTGCTTCGTAACACGTTAAACTTTTGGAATTTAGTGTTTTTTAATATTTTATTCTTGATTGCTTGTCAATGACTCAAATCTGAATCATAGCTATGAATTTGTTCAATGATAAACTTTAATGGCACTTTGTTGATGAAAAGTGTATCTAGCTTGTTGTAAAGGAATCCAGTTTCCCAATGAGTAAGAGAACAAATCTCAAACTTTTTAAATTACTGTCTTTTACAAATGAATTGCAGAGATGCAAGGGTTTTTTGTGAGTGGTTTATTGTTGTCACTGAGAACTAGAGACCATCATGGGAAATGAGCACTGAAAGATAATTTAGTAATTAGAAATGAAGTCTTCTCTCACCCACTTAAAAACTGGTTTGACAACTTTCATGTTTATATGTGGATCGCAAGTAATAGTTGGTCTTTGACTAGTGAA